>RJWH01004123.1:0-120750 GCA_004363575.1 Solenodon paradoxus | reverse complement strand
CTCTCTCTCTCTCTCTCTTCCTCCCTCCCTCTCTCCCTCTCTCTCTTTCTCTCTCTCTCTCCCTCCCTCCCTCTCTCTCACTCTCCAGATGGAAATACAGATGGAGAGAGTAGAGATGGAGGGACAGGTGCTTTAACCCAGCTACCCTTAAAAACACTGTAAGGTGCACCACACCGAGCCTGCGTACTTGGTCATTCAAAATACACCATGTATCCAGTATTTCATTGATTTTATTTTTCACATTTAAGCAGCTCAAGAACTGGGATGAGTCTTAAAATCCAGAGTGCATCATAATTTCATTGGCAGTTTTTTCTTTCTTAGTGGTGCATAAAATAATGGAGCATCTCACAATCGATGGAAGATTAAATTGGTGAAACCCAGTACACACACATTACTTTGTGAAGCGCATTAACAACTCTGACAGAGCTTGATCAATCACACCCTTGCTTGATCACCTTCAGAGATGAGGAGCTCATCACCTCACAGGGCCACCCTCTCCAGCTTGAGATAATTAAAGTCAAGCAAAGTCTCCTTGATACTTGGCTGAAATTCACCTCCCTCTCACATCTATGCACTGGACATTGTCCTTCTCTCTGGGGCAGCCCAGGACACATTTTTATGTCTTCTATGTGACGAGTGCTCCAGTCACTCCCAGATCCTCTCTTTAACTGCTGTTTGTGACATCATTATTTCTCTCATCCATTCCTCCCAAACGCCTACTCTCTGTCCTGAAGATAGACTCTAGGACCCTAGGAAATACCTTGCTATTGATCATTGTTTCATTATGTGGGTTTTCTTCCTTTGAATACCCCAGACTTCCAAGATCTAGAGTGTATACGTCTATTAGATTCATGCGGCATTGGACTATAAAGTGTGTATACACACGTATGTATGTATGTGTGTATGCATGTATATGTGTATATGTATGGGGAGTGTATATGTATGTGTATATATGTGCATGTATGTATGTGTGTATGTATCCTATACACACACTTGTGTGGTTTTCACAAAGCTAGGACTTCACTGCTATTCCTTTTGACCTACTCCTTGATTTTGGATTTTCTCCTGCTGGCTCCTGACCACACAAACAACACTAGAGGAGACATAAGCAGGAACTTTGAAATCAACAATCACCCACAATCTCACTGTTCTCTCCTATTCACCGTTTGCCAGTTTCCTTCAGCCCAGTCCTTGTCCATGGAAGACCTACTCTTACAGGGCTATGATAAGTAAGGGGGAACATCTGCATCCTGCTCTTCCCATTGAAAATAATATCATACTCATCTTTTTATATTCCTAAATAATGCTATTATCATTTTCAATGGTTGTGTAAATACATTAGGCAGGGACATCATAATTTTTCTCGTTATTCCCCTATTGTGGGACATTTTTACAGTTTCCAATTTTTTCATCATTATAAATAATGCTGAAATCAACACTTTCATACATATAACTTTCTTCTGCTGCTGAATTATTTCTGTAGGCTAGATTCCCAGGAGGGGAATTACTGGGTCAAATGACATGAGCATTTTATGACTCTTGATACATGTTGTCAAATTGGATTCCCAAAGGACTAATTTACATCACCACCAGCAACGGGCACACATTCGTTCGCTTCTCTGCATCTGCTCCGGCAGCACCCTTTAAGGCTCTCAAGCTAACTCAATAGGGATAAGATGTCGTTTTATTGTTTTAATTTACATTACTTTGATGACTAGCAACACCAAATAGCTTTCCTGTGTGTTTACTTGCTGATTCTATTTCCTCTGGTGTGAACTCCAAACATCTTTCTTACTACTTTATATGGGCCCCTAATATAACAAAGAGATGAACCCTTTCCTGTAATACTTGGTACAATATGATTCAAAAGTTAGTTGTTTCACTTTCCCTTTTAGATCGTTTTTATTGTATAGAACTTTTACATTTGAATATTAATGTATCGGTACATCTTTTCCTTTTATTAAGTCCTTTCAAGTACAAAGATTTACATTGTTCTCTATTACAGTGGAATATTTTATTTTGATCCAGAAATCTCAGCTGTGTACAATTATTTTATTTTTTTTTGATAGGGATGATGGGGAACCTTCTGCTTCCAAACTACATTTTATCTCTAACTAGCTATATGACCTTGGCAGGTTACTTAACTTCTCTGTAACTCATCAGTAGAATGGGGATAATAACAGTATTTCCCTCCTAGCATTGTTGGGAGGGTTAAATGTAAGGCACTGAGAAGAATATCTGGTTCTGAGAAAAGCTCAAGCAATGCTCACTTTTATTATCATCCGATCATCATTGCTCAATGCACTTGATTTTTCTCCCTGCTCTGAATTCTTTGCAACATTACCAGGTGTGATTTCTAGGGCTGTCCGCACATTCCTGCTAACTGGAGACCCCAGCACCTGAATGTTCATCTATTCAGTGGGACTCTTCAGGTAAGCTTATTCCCATCACGAATGTCTAAGGACACACAAGTATCATAAATACTTTATTTTAACCTTTTGGGAGAACCGCATTGTTTCATGTGTAGGGCATTCCTTCTGCCCCAGCAGCTTGGACACCCACACAGAGAAGTGGGCAGTGTGATGGGAGCCCCACTTAGGTTTCCCCCTGTCCTGGCACCACCCCCAGTGCTGAGAAGGTCTAGTCATGTTCTGTGCTAGACAGTGATCTCTCCCATGACTGGTCCCTTGCTCTGGCTCCATGTCCTCCTCACCATCTTCAAAGCACAAGTCTCACTTATTACTTCCCTGCCTAAAAGCTTTAGGAGATCTCCTCTCTCTGAGTCCCGTGCAGCCCTATTCTCACACTCCGCAATTCTGCCCTGTCAGGTTTCTTGCAGTTACTCTAACATATATGTTCTTTCTTTCTTTTGGTCTTTGATTTCACTCATTCACTCAGTAAGTACTTATCGAGCAGGTAACATGTGGCAGGAACTGTTCTAGAAGCTGAGGATCTGGCAGAGAACAGTAAGAGTGGAAAAAAGACAAAGGCCTTGATGCCAGAAAGTCACCTTCTGGCAGGGAAGACAGGCAATAAGTGAATAAACAAATAACCATCTCAGATGTCAGGGGGTGACAGGGAGTGGTGGCAGTGGGGGCGCCGTGTGATACGGGAAGGGTCTCTCTAATGTGGGAATTTTGAGCAGAGACCTGAATGGGACAAAGGAGTGAGTGATGGGGCCACCAGGAGGGAGCAGCGCAGGAGGGAACAAAGCTGAAACACGCTTGGCTGCACATTCCCTGCCTCTTCTACCTTTAAGACAAAATCCTGGTCCTTTAATTCATCATGATACTCACTCTGCGCTACTCCCAAAATATAGGTAGATGAAGGTCTTCAGGGAGGAGAAGGAAACAAAAGGTGGAAGAAGGATCAGAAAGCAGGGACATAGAGTCATGGTCCACAAAACAGGACCAGGTGAGGGACGGCAGCCCTGGAAGATGCTCCAGCATCAGACTGCTGGCTGACCTGACTCCCTTGCACCGGCTTGGGAGAGGTGCGAGGGGCGGGCCTGGAGAGCTGAATGGGCTTATTGGAAGGACAGAGGAGTAGAGAGCAGTGGGCTTTGAAACCAAATCAAATTGTTGGCGTGCTTGGTGGAGTTGTGGTTTAGTCAACTGCCTGGCCAAAGCGCAATCCACATATATTCTAAGGACCCGGGTTTGTGGCCCCAGCCAGGGAGAACCACCAAGATGAACAGCTAAAATACAAATAAATAAATAAAATACTTCTTCCTCCTCTCTCTTCCTGCTTGCCTGCCTACTTGCCTTCATTCCTACCTGTACCTTTCCTTAAATTAAAAAAAAAAAAAGAAACCAAATCGATGTTTAAGATATTCTTGACCTTTATGTGATGCTTAAGCTCAGACAAGGCAACAAACTTCTGGGGACCTCAACTTGTCTTCCTTATCTGTAAAATGGGGCTCCTACGACCTCTTTAAGAGGTGCGAAGTTCTCGTCACCTTGCTGGGAACATTGGAAGTGCTGGTTCTGTTGTCCGCATCTCAGAGCCCTGGGCACACAGACCCTGGTGCTTGCGTGAGGGCACAGAACTCGGAAACAACTCCTATTATATTAATAAGATGAAAAGAGATGTCATCTGTCCACCGCCAATTCTCCAAATCAGAATCTCCCACTAACTCAGTAAGTGCTTTTCTCTCCTGCTGTTAAAATGAAATGTCAATGGGTTCAACCCTCAATTACCCATACTAATGAAGGGAAGGGCTGGAAAGAATAATCCAAAACAGTGGCTAATCACCCCAAATTATCTATTAATGGGAGGAGGTGGGAGTGGAGTATTCAGTCTAATACTTCTATTTGAAAATTGTATCTTCCTGCTGATGCTCACCTCGTGGACAGGAAGAAAGGTCACCCCAAGGGAGAGGCAGGTCCCCCTGAACCTCCAGAGCTGGGTTCAGTGGAGGACGTTCACCTGACCCTGTCACAGAAGGGAGACCGACATGTGTGCCCAATGGCAGAACAGCGGTTGAAGGCTGACCCTCCCATCTCCCATCCAAAAGGTTCCTCTGGGCCACTGTGGGAGGGGCTGGCGTGCGTTGGCAGTGGTTCCCAAGCAGTCATGTTCCAGTTCTATGGGCTCCCCTCTTAGGCACAGAGGTGGGCAGAAGGGTCAAGACTGGGGGAACCTATTGCCTCCCTTGAAAAGGGCATTTATCAGCTGAAGAACTGTGCTAATAGGTGTTAAGTAGAGTTCAATGCAGAAAATTGAGAAGTAATGAGACCTGGAGCCGAGAGAGTAAATTAAAGGTGATCACATGGTCAGTCAAGAGCCACCACCTGCATGTTGAAAAGGAGGCGGCTCCCTGGGTTGGAGGAGAGGTCAGAATGAGGAGCCCGGCCCCAGCGACTGAGGTGTGCGCAGGTGCCATGCAGCAGTTACACATTCCATCCAGGATGCGCATTTTCCATCTTTTAATACCTTTGCATTTGGGATGTGTCTTATAATCACAGTTAAGTCAGCTGATTTTTTTTCTTTCTTAGTGGTACCTCAGATAAAACCTCATCTTATAACTGCGGGCAGCTTAGATTCAATGAAGTATGACTCCAGCTACCTGGCACCAATTCCTGTGCTCCTCTGTGTCTTCTACATGGGGTTGAGGCCATCCTTTATCTATTCACTGATTCCATCGTTATTTGTCACGTATCTACCAGGCATCAGACCCTGGGCTGGGCACAGCTGTGAAGAGAGGTCATAAGTGCCCAGCAGTCTGCCTGATGGGCGTTTACTCCACAGCAGACTTGGCTAGGAGCCCTTGACAAGTACTGTCCCGTTTATTCCTGGCAACAATTCCATGAAGCAGGGCTCCTTCTAATGCCCATATTCCCAGCGAGGCAACAAGAACTTTGCAACTCTCCTCCTATGACAGGGGAGATGTGAGAGGTTACTAGACTGTTCAAAGTCCCCTGGTGGCCACCACCAGGCTGAGCTGGGAGTCATTTCTTCCTCCAGACTGCAAGCTCGAAATCTCGGCGCTCGGCTTTGCGTCCTCACTGCGGCGGAGCAGGCGCACAGGAGCAGGAAAGGCGCGAGCCACACATGTGATGCAAGGAGCCAACTCATTTGTCTAAGAGCAAATGCAAAGGGCATGTTGTGCCTTTGGGCAGCTTCTGGGTTTGGTTTCAGCAGAGACAGCAAAAAAAAAACAACAGAAAGACAGTGGCTGTGGAGGAAGGGGAGATGGCTGAGCAAAGGGACAGACACCCCTAATTTCCCAGGCACAGACACTTTCAGTCTCCTTACACCCCACTGACATGGACGGTACAAAATGTCAGCTCAGGAAGGTTGGGAGACATGCCCCAGGCTCCATAGCTAGTCAGGGTTTGAACCCATCTCTCGCTAACCCGGTTCTTCTGTTCTTACACACTCCTCTCCAACAATTCTAGGTCTCAGAGCTCCCTGAAGGCAGGGGACACTTTTATGCTTTCTTGTATCTTCAAATTCTACCTTGGCACCTGGCACAGAGCAGGCAAGCAGTAAGCATTTGCTGAATGAATGCTTGAATGAATTAGGTCTGTGCCTGGGAAATGCCGGACAGAGTCTCCATTCAGTAAATACCAAGCCCTCCACCACTCAAGCCTGGTCGGGGCAGGTTTGAGCTCTGACCTTGGATGAGGCACTGGACCTCTCAGCGCCCTCTCTTCCTTTCAAGGATTATGAGAATTAATGACAAGGTAGAGAAACCCCTGGCAGGAGCTTTAGCACATAGTAGCGACTCAGTAATATAATAGGACCTGGTGTCTTTTGAGGAGTGAGAAGAAATGTTTCCGCTTACAACACCCCCGGTCAAGCCTGTGGCGCCCCAGAAGGCAGGGCTGTCACCCACGAACAGGCTGGGGCAGTCAAATGGGTGTGCACCCCAAGGGCCTCCGTCTTCTCCTCACTGTGTCTCGGACACCCTGACTGAGGAAGGTCAGGCTCTTAGTGCTCAGCTGATATCATCTTCAAGTTATGTTAATACTCTTTCCCCAAAGGGGGAAAATATCACTAGGCATGATGAACTGTTTGTGGGATTACTGAGGACGTGATATGAAATGCATCCTGATTCCCCACTTATTGAGAAGTGCTGCCCAATTTGTCTCAAATGTCACATCTCTATGCATTAATTTGCTACTTCACAGCACTGACTAAAAGGAATGCTGCCCAGCTCCCAGGGCAGAGCCATGGGGAATGGAGCACGCTCACTCAGGAAGCACACATTGTCCCTCCTGAGCGGGGGGAAACGGACATTCATCACCTCCCACCCCGGAGGAGGCCTCGGCAGGCCGACCGCTCTGGTCCAGAATAGTCTAAATGGTACAAAGTGCATATTCAGTATATATATATATATATTTGTCAAATAGCTTCCATTAGCCCAATTTTGAGATGCCTGCATAATGTTCCAGCACTGGGGACTCTCCCAGGAGGAAATTGTGTGAGAGGCTGAGACAGGGAGAGGGGAATCAGCAGGTCTAATTGCGGGAATGTCTGAAACCATTTCTGGACCCCAATTTCCTGTGTGCAAAGCATACAGTCGCCTTCATATTGACTCTCCCTTCCAAGAGTCATGAAAGTGCACCTTCTTCCAAAGTTCTCTCCCAACCTGTCTCTCCATGTGGCACAGCTACAAGGAGCTCCATCTTTGTCCCTCAAAGACACTTCTGTCTGAGCCATGCTGTGCGGAGACGTCACACAGAGATGACATGGCTGACCTTTTGCTGGTAGTGAAAGCACACCAACATGTCTTTCCAGAAGTGACACCAAATTGGGCATCTCCTCCCCCTGCACTGGCTCCCTTTGGCAGGGTGGGTGGGTAGAAGGGACATGCAGTAACTGTGAAGAGAGGTTTAGATGCAGTGCCAGGAACTGCACACAGTAGGTGCTCAATATCATAGCCTGGTGAAAGAAAATTCCTACTACGAAATTTATATGCAATGTTAGCATTTCTGGACTCAACTTTTTCAGGGGGACTAGGGGTTCATGGACAGACTTCAGGCAACTGAATGATACTGAAAAACATGGGAAAATGTTATGATGTGTGTGTGTGTGTGTGTGTGTGTGTGTGTGTGTGTAGGTGTGTGCTTTCAAGTATAGGGTCCACTGCTCTTGTGGTAAGATCAACTTAGCTGACTTTATCAGTGACTAAGTTCTAAAATCAACATCTCGGATACAAGCAAAAGAGGTCATGAGAAGATCAGTTCTTGACCTTGGACTCAACAGCTCCAATCCATCAGGTGACAAAGCCCTACCCATGGGCACGCTCAGGAAGTGCTGGGACTCAGATATGCAGGCCACTCTGCTCCTTGCCCAAAGAAGCCAAGGTCTGTTTGCAAAACTAGAGACACTATGAACACAACTGGGTTGATGATTCCGTGCAAACTCAGGAACCTGGCAGGTGGGATAGGGCTGAGATTATGACCTGTGTTGCTGACATATCTTTTCTTCCATCTCCTGAACTAATCCCAATCAACATAGGTAGGATGAAGATGCCGTCATGAATTAGCAGACATTTCTCAAGCACTGCCAATTTTCCAGGTCATGCACTAAGTACCTCATGTAACCTGTGTGGTTACTTCCTTAGTCTTCACAAGTCTACGAAGTACTATTCTTACCCAGATTTCACAGGTGCAGAGGTCAGAGTGGGAGACAGGAAATAAAATGCTGAAGGTTACATAACACGCGGGTGGCAGAGACGGGATATGACTCCAGGTATGTTTGGATCCAGAACCTGAGGCCTTACTCATTATACTGTCACCTCTTTCTTACAGTTCCTAGGAAATTTCCAAAAACAAGGGTCCCCTGTCCTTCTGGATTCTATGTGGAGATAAAAGGATAATTCTATGTGGTACAGAATAGGTCGGATTTTTAAGGAAATCTCCTCTCATTTGACAGTGGCTTCTCAAGATCACAGTTAAATGAAGCTAAGCAGAAATATATCTTTTGAGATCAAGACTGTTAAATATATCTAACAGACTGGGACTTGGCATGCAGACACGGGCCCTCCATCAGCAACTGTCAGAGCGGCGGCCCAAAATGAATGCTGCTGGGATTTGAAGGTACAACCAGGAGCAGGCAGGATTAAAATCCTGCAAAGACACTTATCTAATTGACATTTCTGATCTGCTTATGATTCTTGTTTACCTGCTGATCACTCTGGAATAGACAGAAACAATCCCATACAATCTTTGAAAGCTGAGTGTGGAGAAGGTGGGAAGTCTCGGGGCTGGGGTGGGAGGAAAAACGTCCACACAGCAGCAAGAGCAGAAACAGCAGGGAGAGACAGGCCGGAGAAAAACTGGGCAAATAGGAGGCTTCCGCAAATGCAAAGAGACGGAAGATACACACGGTGAGTAGACTCAGACAGTCACTGAAACCAAGACAAACTCGACTGAATTCAGAAGTATTTTAAAGTAAAATGAAAAAAGAAAATGCTAAAAGAATAAGGTGGGCATGTAAATGAATATTTATCTGATGTTGGCTTGGGGAAAGGCTTTCCCAGCATGATGGCAAAGGTAGATGAGCAAAGAAAAATTTTCAGTGTTAAAATTAGTGACATAAAAATTGAAACTGCTGCACATCAAAAGGAAACCCATGCTAATATCCTTAATATGCAGAAACAGCATTTACAAAAAAAAGGTACTAAAAAATACTAATGCTCCAAAAGGCAGATACTCAAACAGGCAATTTACAAAATGATCTCCCAATGGTCAGTGAATGCTGAGAGGCGCTCAATCTTCCCAGTCACCGAAGAAGAGATGTGAATAATAACAGTAAGTGAGTCTGCATTTTTCATCTGTTTTCACCAAGGAAGCTGACTTCAGACTCTCCCACAGCAATGTAGGGTGAAGTGAGGGACAATGGGACTCTCAGGGCACCCTGGGTGGAGACATGTGTCACTCCAGCCACTCTGGAGACCCCGTGGAATCATTTCTCAGATGCAGAATATGCACATTCTTTGACCCAGCACTTGCACTTCCAAGAATGTATTCTAGGAAAGTAATCAGAGGAGGATGTACAAGGATGTTCTCCACCCAAACGTCCACAGAAAATGACTGCTTAAATAACTGGTAAATGCCAACCACAATGCTCTTTCACTGATGTTCTATAAGGAGGACAAAGCAGGGCTACTTTATTCACACAGGAAGACACCAGCCTCACTGACCAGGTGACAGAACTGCACACAGAGCATGTCCCCGAGTGTACACAACTCTGTGCCCATGTGCATGTGTGTGTGAGTGTGGGCACAGAGAACTGTCTAAAGGTACTCTCGTCTGGGTGGCAGAGGGGAGGCCCTGGATGGACAGTTTTGTTTGTGCAGAGCAAGACAAGGGCAGACCTGAGAGTCAGGAGAAGGTGACTGGGGTGAAGGCTCCTGGGGACCCAGTGTTAAAAACGGGGCTGCCAGATCTAGCAAATACCAATATAGGATACTCCCTTAAATCTGAATTTCAGATGAACAACAGATCATTTATTTAGCATAAGCATAGCCCATGGCATTTTGGGAAATACTCAGACCAAAATAACCACATTTTAAAATGTGGATCATTTAAAATTCATATTAACTGAGCAACCAGCATTTAAGCCAACAGTCCTAGCCACAAAGGCCAAGACCTTGCCTCTGGTTGCCTCCCTGGATGACCCAGGACAGCCTGGAGTGGCACTGAAGCCAAGATAGGCTCCGAGTGTCCTTCCCTCACCTCTGACTTAGCTCCAGTTTACCTGCCCATTAAATGGGCTCACCAGTCTCTGCCTTACTCCAGTTTTTTCAGGGAGCGCAGTGCAGCAGAGGAAGGAGAGTTCTTAGTGCCAGGAAAGTCATGTGAAAATTCTTGGCCATCAAGTAGCCTTAAACCGAACACAAAACTCCAGAGTCCCAGCTCATACAGCTGTCAGATGGAGATAGTGCTGTCTGTCCACGGGGCTGTCGTGGGGATTAAATGAGATAATGTATGTAAAGGGCCTGGCATACAGTCAGCACTTAATACAAGTTGATCCCTTCCCTCTGGTCCTCGGCCACAGCCCACGCTCTTGCCCCCGGGGATTACAAATCAAGCATCTCCTGTCCTGGCAGAGTTTGACGGCTGGCCTTTTTGATCTTTGCCTTGAAGCTGGAGCAGCTGTGAGCTGACACTCTTCACCTGACTTCACCTTTCTCCTAAATCCCTAGCAACAGTTCAGTTCCTTATCTGCACTTCTCACTCTCCCGAGGGTGGGGGAGGATCCAACTCACTTTGAGAGCAGACTTGCAGGGACATCAGCCCAGGGGAGCAGGGCCCTGATGTCATTTAGAAATGTGTATGGAGACACCCTGAATAGAGATGGTAAGGAGACTGTCTGACTGGAAGTGGCCCAAGCTGCTTGGGGGGGCGGGGGGGGGGGCTCCTACTCCAAAGCATACCTGTCCGTCTGTCTGTCCTCCAACAGCAAAGGCTAAGGAGGACTATACAATGGAGACAGGGCTGATCTTCCTGAGAATCTTCTCTTCAGAGTCCCTTTGACTACTGGATGGCCCCCACCCCACGATGAAGCCCAGAGAGTTAAAATAAAGATCTGTCCAAGGTCACCTGGTTAGTCGATGACAGGCCCGAGAAGCTAGTGTGTATCAGTCAATCCCCAAGTATGGGTTATCCCGGGTCTGATGAGTCCAGTGACAGAGAGGGCCCTGACCCCCACTGTGGATGCATGTCTCATGTGGTTTATCCTCAGAAGCAGCCACCCCTATTCCATGTGGTGTGTCCCAAAGTCAAGGCAATTCGCATGGCTCGTGATACACACATGGGCTGGTGCAGTCCGCAAACCACACCGACAAGACAGCCCCAGCCCTGGCTCCTGGGCACCTGACTTCCTTGTGAGCACTCTGTCTGGAGGCGCAAAGACAGCAGCTAGCCAGACTGCGGAGCTGGCAGAACCCTGCCTCGGGGGCCGACGCCCTCAGCTACTGCGCCCGTTTGCACTGGTCTAGCGTTTGCCTGGGCCTTGCCTTCGAGGATTTGTCTTCTTAGTCCCAGTGGCTTAGAGACCTGACACCATGATGGCTGAGGGAGGACAGACCCCCTTATGCCCTGCTGGTCCTGCTGCAGAGCGTGGAGATCTCACATCTAGGCTGCTTTTGCTATGCCAGGCAGGTAAAAAGAGGGACCGAATGCTCCAGAATCTCATTTGAATCACAGACCCTCTGTGAATCTGACAGACACTCAAACTCAGCCCTCTCCAGTAGAATTTTCCGCAATGATGGAAATATTCCATATCTGTGCTGTCCAATGTCGCAGCCACAAATCACATGTGGTCACTGGACATTTGATGAGAGGCTAACATGGCTGAAAAACTGAATTTTAAATTTTATTTCCCTTCGATTAACACAACTCCAAGCAGCTCACGTGTGCTCGTGGCAACTATATTGAACAGCACAGCTCTCGATCGGGAGTCAGCAAACTTTTCCTGTAAAGGGCCAGAGAGCAAAGATTCAGTGTCTGCCGGCCATACACCCCTACGGCAATAACTCAGCTCAGAAGCTATACAGTCAGAGACAATACATCCACCAGTAGCCTTGGCTGCATTCGGATCAAACTTTATTTACAAAAACAAGCATGGGCTGGATTGAGCCAGGGGTCATAGTTGTGAATCCTGGCTCTAGATGCTTCCTAGAAAAACACACACATTATCTCAAACATGCAGAACTTTGCCTGTAATTTCAGTGAGTTTGCAGACCTTCAACAGCCAAGTATGATTCTGTCTATGAATTCCAGGCTAGTACCTCTCATTTCAAAGGAGCTTATGAATGTGCCCTCAGCTCTGTTCTCTCTGTTGGAGAAGGTGTTTGACATTGCTCCCTAGGGGCCATGGCGTGGTCAGGAACCAATAAGGTACTTTTCCCTGCAGCCTCATGAAAGTCCAGACCTCAGACAAGTATCTCCCAGGATGGCTGAAGGAGGGCACTACGAGAATGCTCCTGCCTGTCAGCACCCCCAGGATCTCTGCAGGCACCAATTCTAGTGTCTCCGACTCGTCTTCCCATCCCTAGATGTGGTCACTGTCCCCAGGCCCACAGACTGCGGAAGCTGCTCAGGACCAGAGACTGAAAAGGGCGCTCTGAAGAGCTGTCTCTGAGTTAGGAGGTTATAGCTCCAAGTAACAGAGACTTAACTTGGTTCAGAGCCAAAAGTTCAGGGTGGAAATGTAGCAAGAGACCAAGGTCACAGGCTTGATACAGGTATCTCCTGCTTTCTGCGCATTTGCTTTATGCCCCCTTGTTTATGCAAAATCTACATTAGAACCTGTTTTCACTAAATGAAAGACGAAGACCATTTCTGCTTTTACAACAAAAGGCAAAAACTGTTCAGTGCTTGTTTTGCAGGGGTCCTCACAGAAGCAGCAGGTACTCCAAGCTGCACGAGTAGCCCCTCCAAGCTCCTTCCCAGGAATTACTTTATGCACAGGCTGACTATATTTCCTTGAGACAAAAATGGGAATGGGGTTTTTGGGCCCCCTCAGTGGACTGGGCCCGGGGCAACTCAGCTGCCCGCTTTGCCCCGCGTTACAAATGGCCCTGGGTTATTTAAAATGGGACAAAACTGACTGTGGGAAAATATGAAAACAAATGGTACTGTCTCATTTAAAACATGGTCAGCCTATTTATACTGGCTGCGGATTTGCCATCTAGTTTCTGTTCTTACTCTGGGTTAGCATTACTTTAGATTTTAGCTGTTATTTGATATGATTTAGTAGGCTATTTTGGGAGGTCGGGAAATACTCAAAAATGTTTCCATATAAATTTATGGTCACCCCTTCTTCACTTTACGCACCTGGACTTATAAACATTTTCAGAGGAACCCTGTACTTTGAGATAGAAGGGGACACCTGTATTTGGAGGCACTGATGATTTTTTTCAAAGAAATTGGGCTATCCCAGAAGACTTCACTTCAAAGACAGTAAGTCTTTTCAGGAGCCTCAGTTGAAGGTGCATGGGATTATGTTAGAAGCCCTCAGTTAGAGCCACATGGGAAGTTCTCTGAAACCATCTCAGGAGACTTAAAAAATAACCAAGGCCTTCTCAGAAGTTATTAATTGCTGAGGTGAAAGCCTCAAACTGATCCCCCCCACCCCTACCACCAGGGGTGGATTTTTCCAAGGAGGTAGAATTTGCCATCTTTCCACAGTGTGTTCCTGGCCAAAACAAAGGTAGTAGCTATTACTCTATTGTTATAGCTTCATTCAAGAAAGAACCACTTATTTTTTCAGTTCTTAGAAGCAAGGGAAAGGAAGCTTTCAAATAACTGGCGTGCTTTACTAGGGTGTTATGTCATTACTGTTATTAATTATCATTAACAGTCTTAAAATATGCCTATTAATGATCTCGACACAAAATAGAAGTGCAGGTCTTAGCCAAGAGCAGCATAATTACCTATTAATGAGATGCAAATTTCCCAGGGAAATGACAGGGATCCAGAAGAGCCACCTTCTGAACTAACATAATAAAGTTAATAAAAATAATAGTGTATAATCTGAAGATATTAGTGTTAATTTGCATGCTAACACCATATTTAAACAGGCTGAGAGAAGTGGAAATTATTTGCATAACTCAAACCAAGAAACCCTAATCCAAGCTATTAAGGAAAAATTGATTGTTCTCCGAATGATATAAAACTGACTCTGCAGTCACCATATCGAGCAGAATTTTTTTTCAGCTACTTATTTTCTTTCTTTTACTTAGGCTTTATATCTCTTTGATTTCTAAAACCAAGCTGAGGCATCTTATACAATTAAGCCCAATAGAAAACAGATTTAAAAAAATAAAAACACACCACAACCCAGTTAAGGGAGCAGAGAAGTGGATGTTACTAGGCCCTCAGGATAAATGATTGCAGCTGAGCTCCCATTTCAATTCTCATGTCCTGGAAACACAGAATGGGCAATTTAAGTAACTGAGTTACTGGTTAGGAACCAGCCTTGCCAGGGCCTGCACAGGCCTGGAGCCTGAAGCAGCTCTTCCCTGGCAGCAAGAGCAGCACCACCAACCGTGGTGATTGCCACTGGACCTCAGATCAGGTCTGTGCTGAAGGCACCTACCTTCATAGCTGGCGTGGAAGCCCTGTGCACTGACTGCGTAGTCGCTGAGCAGGCTCAGGGAGAGGGTGGTGGCCGCGCTGACGATGGTGGCGGGCAGCTGAAAGCCTGTGAGCCTGAAAGACAGAGAGGCGTGATTTAGGGAGAAGGATCCCCCCGGGAAGGGCACATCTGTGAAGCATCTATTGAGCACCTGCTGAATGTATAGTGTTGAGCAAGGCATGAGCTGACCCTACATACTGTTTTTAACCGGACAGTACCATTTCTTTCCTGTCCCGGTTGTCCTGTCATTTTAATATAAATGTCAATTTTCATAAACGGGGGTTTGCTTTAACATGGGGCAAAATTTTGCCTCACATTAAAGTTGGCCCTTGCCAGGTGCATGGCAGAGGACTGCTCTGCGTGTCCCTCCTGCTGCAAGGAAAAGGAGTCATGAGAAAGGGATTTCTCCCACCCCATGCAAACCACTTTCTTCAAAGGGAATAAACACTGCAGTGTGTTTAAGTTACAGATAAGTACTAGGGGGGTTATCTCTGGCACTGTGGGGTCATCTCTGGCACTGTGGGGTCATCTCTGGCACTGTGGGGTCATCTCTGGCACTGTGGGGTCATCTCTGAAACTGTGGGGTCATCTCTGGCACTGTGGGGTCATCTCTGGCACTGTGGGGTTACTGTGCATTTCTAGCATAGGGAGGGTTAAAGCAGCATGTATTTTAGGCAGGACATTTAGAGTAGAGCTTATAAGGGCCCCAAATAAGGTGCCAAAATTCCTGGCGCCAACCATGGCCGTTTGTATAAAGTCCTGCTGGACTACAAGTCATTACTATGCAGTCACCGATCAGCATCACATAGCACTTAACTTGTTGCTGGCCTGGCTGCTCTGCTCCTGCTGAGATTGCTCCACCCCGTCCCCTCTCCATAGTCACCAGCGCATAACCCCATTCTATTTTGGCCATCCCAGTGTACTGTTTTTATCTCAAGGAAATACAGTCAGGTTAACTAGGCATAAAGAGAGTCAGGAAAGAAATCTAACACTAGGCACATGTCAAGTGTTCGAAGACAAAGCAATTTGGAAACATGGGGGTCTACTCCCCCAAAGTGATGAGTTACCCCTGACCTGGCAGCCTGCCTCATTTAACTTTCTTCTCATTTATCCTCTTCCAGTTTCTTCTCCTGTCTCTTCTCTTTCTGGCTGATGTCCTTTGTGGCTCTATCACAAATTTACGACTAATAATCGCCAACAGACAGTATTATTCACGCGCTGAGGAAGATGTATCCAACTCAAAGAAGCAGAGTGCATATGCCTCTTATCGTAGACTTTATTCTTTAAAAGAAATATCTACTGCTTTTATAGAAATGATAAGTGGTTATTATTTTTAAAAGATGAAAGTGAAAAATAAAGTTCTAATGCAATCTGGAAATAATCATTCTTGACAGATGACATGCAAAGAGATGGAAGGATCATCACCAATGAAATCTCGTACAAATGGGATCATACAGCCAGGCTTTTAAAATTAAAACGCTTAATTTTCCCCCCTGCAAGTTAAGTGAAGGAAAAGAAACGGTGAAATGGAAGGAATTGTTGAACCTGAGATAATATGGCTTTTCATCAAAGACTCTCATTTTTAAAAGATCCTTCTAATGTTACAAAGATAAAATAATGAAGCTTTCACTGAACATGTGGGGATACATGTTAAGAAGGAACATGTCCACTAGGTGCCCATGCCTGGTGGTGGCACGGGTGACATGACTATGCACATAGGCGGCGGTGAGGTGGCCAGTCTCCTGGTGGCCTGTCCACCTTTGTCTTTTATCCTTTATCTGAGGCTCACCCTGCATCTCTGCTGCTCCACCAGGGCTCTGGGAGGAAATTCGGGGCTTATGATTACCCTCATTTTGAAACAGCTTGCCATCTGTGGTTCCTCTGGAGTCCTCTCTCTACTCTCATTGCTACAGACTATCTGGCTGCACACAGCCCCTGAAGAGCATGTGCATTGGGTTCAGACACGTTAAGTCCAGCATTTGCTACTGTCCACCATGAAAAGCCTTGTGGGCACACAAGTCCTTGACCTTCCCACGATCCCAATTGCATAAATCTTATGTTAACTCAGATGAAACTCAAAAAAAGGAGAAGGAAAAGTGATCAAACTGAGAAACAGATGATCAAATAAGTTTGAAGATCACCCTCTCTTCAGGTATAAAGATCCTAGATCACCCCAGAGAGCCACCCTGGCCACACCCCATCTTTCTGTCAGTCTCTCCCACTCTTCCAGATGGATAAAAACCTTCATGTAAAACAATGAAACATTAAAATTTAGAAGGAAACAAGATGACTTTTAAGATCATCAGGCTGGGAAAGGCCCTTCTAAGTATGACATGTTTAGAGGACTCTGTTGGCTTAACTTGCCATCTTTCTTCTGAGGCACTGTCATTGCATGGGATTCTGACAGGTACCCCACCTGCTCACTAGTCACAGAACCAGGCAAATGACCAAAAATGGCATATCTCTCCTATTTATGGGCTGGCTCGGGCCATGAAGGAAAAAAAGGGCACATAACCCAAGCAGGGTCATTCTGAGTCCTTCGTTGGGATGTGATATATAGATTCTGAGAGTCTTTTATTTTTGGTTTCTAACTTACTGCCATGTAAACTTGGGACTCTAACAGTCTCTTTATTACTAAATAGAGTCTATCTGTTTCAGAGAAAAATATATCCCACATAGATACAAACCAAGTCAAACAATGGAAAGAGAGCTGAGCCTTGATGATAGATTCTTGAGGTCTCTGATTCCAGGGACGTGGGCCGATATTCCAATATTCTCTGTTTGCAAGCGCCCTTTGTTTCTTCTCTTTTCCTTCCCCTCTCTCTCTCTCTCTCTCTCTCTCTCTCTCTCTCTCTCTCTCTCTCTCTCTCTCTCTCTCTCTGTCTCCCTTCCTTCCTTTTATGGCAAGCTACTTTGATTTGAGTTTTAGCTCTTGGAAGTTGATTAAATTCTGATAGAAACAAAATGAAAACCTCAGTGGCTTTAAAGGAAAATATTGATTGATTTAATTGTGTGAAAATTTAAGGTATATATGGAACAAAATAAATTAGAAAAATATAAAGAAAAAAGCAAACTGGGAAGATGACAGGAAGACAGTATTCATAATCTATGAAGAGTACCTACAAATCAATATGAAAAAGATAAATAGGTAAAGAGAGGGAGGGCGAAGGACGCAAACAAACAAAAAACAGAAGGATGATCCACTTAATATCAACACTATGAAAACTAAATTCACAAGACTCATTTTCACCTATCAGACTGGTAAATATCCAGAGTTGGCAAGTGTTAAAGGTAAATATCCTCCAGTTATAAAAATGGATAATAAGGAAAAACTACAAATTACACATATATGTATATCTGACAAATTAGATGGAATATCACAAACTGTCATAACTTCCCCAATATGAAATATATCATTTAAATAATCCTATAACTAAGGAAATCAAGTTAGTCATTGTTTAAATCCCTCAACAAGGAATACCTAGGCCCTGATGCTTTCACTAACAAATTCTACCAGATGTATAAAGAAGAATTAACACCCATTCTACACAATCTCTCCCAGAAATTAGGGAAAAAAAACACTCCAATCTCATTTTATTCAGCCAGTATTTCCCTGATACCAAAACCAAAATGGCACAAGTAAGAAAATTAATGACCACGTGAATATAAATGCAAAAACCATTTATAAAATATTAGCAAAGAGAATTCAGCACTAAGCAACACTGAGCATGTGCCATTATGCACTGACATTTATTTCAAGGATGCAAGGCTAGCTCAACATCTGAAAATCAATCAGTGCAACTTGTCCTGTTTCCAGGCCAAAAGTAGGAAAATTATGCGACCATATGAATTGATGCAGAAAAAGCACTTAACAAAATTCAATATTCCTTCATGACTTTAAAAAAAATTTTTTTGAGAAAACTGAGACGAGAAGGAAACTTCCTGACTTGATGAAGAGTGCCTATAAAGATCCCATAAGCAACATCACACTTAATGACAAAAGACTGGATGCGTTTTCCCTACACTTGAGAAAGGACCTAACCATCGGAAAATCGGCAAAAGACATTTCACTAAAGAGGAGATACAGATGGTACATAAATGTGTGGAAAATGTTCAACATCATTACCCATTACAGAGATGCAAATTAAGACCATGGTGAGATATTATCACAGCCCCATTAGAACAGATCACATGAAAATAGAGACAACACCAAATGCTGGTGAGGAACCAGAGTCACCGTGTCTTCATCTATTGCCAGTAGGATGAGAAACGGGGCAGATGACCTGGAAACCAGTCTGTCGGATTCTTCCTCAACAATGGCTGCGCACATACTAATCGGGCAGCTCAGCACTGAAACTCCTGGCCATTTATCCTAGAGGAGCGACGTGTCCACACTAGACCTGCACGGGATTATTCCAGGCAGTCATTCTCTCCTTTGTCATAACCAAAGTGCAGAAAAAACCAAAATGTTCTACATGAGGTGAGTCATCAGACACTTTGTGATACATCCATATAAGCAGAATATTCTAAATAAACACACACACATATACACTTCTACATAAATATATAAATACATAAATAAATAGAAAGGAGTGGACTGTTGAAACAAGAACAACGTGAGTGAATCTCCAGGGCACAAAACTCAAGATGACATCCCAGATATTTCCATTTATCTCAACAGGCTTCAAACGATAATACTCAAGAGATGGAAAACGGATTAGGGGGCGCCACAGGTTCGGGGTGGTGGGAGGCAGGAAATGGGGGTGGCCCTAAAGCAGTGGCTCGAGGAAAATCTTTCTTGGATGCAAGCTGTGGTCTTGACTGAGGTGGTGGTGACCTGAACCCACCGATGTGACAAAATGGCGCGGAAGCTCGCAGCAGCGTCACCTCCCGGTTTTGCTGCTGTGCCGTCATGACATCAAATGCAACCCCGGGGGGAAATGAGGGCCTGGGCACGTGGTGCTCTCCTCTCCGTAGTATCCTTGTCCTTTCCTGTGAAGCTATCATTATTTCAAAATCTTAAAATGTATTTAAGTTATTAAAACCACACGGTTCACACAATACGCTGTCATTAGACAGCACCTCGACTCTTATCCCACCTCCACCTTGTCCTCCTGGGTTGGCATGAGCTGCCTCTTGTCCTTGCTGGATCGCTCCCGCTGCTGCCTCCCCCGTGTCAAGCCTTACGTTACTAAGCACGCACGCACGCACGCACGCACGCACGCACACACCAGCCACACACCTGCAGCTCTGAGTCCCTGCTGGAGAGGCTCTGATCACCAGAGCCACAACCCCAGCCCCAAGGCCACTCATCGTCCCCCATCTGCCTTCCCGCTGGCGGCCCACACAGCAGAAACCCCTCCTGCCCTCCTTCAAACACTCTCGTCTGGTGCCGGTGGACTGCTGCCCACCCTGGGCCCTGAGCACTACAATACCCACTTATCCCCAACAGGCCAGACACCTATCTGGAGCTGACCCCCAGGTCCCATCCCTTCCAGTGCCAGGGGTCTCTGCCCTCACGTGGGCTCAGGGCACAGCAGCTGTGACCTGCGTCTCCCCCACGTCCACCAGAATCACGCCCTTGGATGCCGGTCCCAGACACTCAGGCTTTTCCTTCAACAACTTCCCAGCTTACAGATTCTCCCATCTCACCAAGGCTGCTCCCAGGAGTCATCTCTGGGAACAGCATTCTTTCCACCAAATGGAAATTGTTGATTTTATTTCCCAAGTTAGTCCCGTGATATTTCTGAGCTGCTGTTAAAGATTCCTAGACCCTACTTTCTTGAAACTGTATTGACACAAGCTGTGAATCGCTAATGCACACTGTCAACAAACAATTACAGTTTTATCACTCACAATATATGGAATTACAGCTTACTAGGCATTTTCTCTAATCAGATATTTACCACAGCTCTGCCATTTCCCTGCCTGGGTAGATAAATTCTACAAGGAAGAGCCCTTAAAACCACTAAAGCATGGGCGGGTGCATGTGAGGGTGCCCCACCCATCCGGATACCTGAGTCCTCATTCCCTACTCTTCCCTAGTCCACTCATTATCGTTCAGTCGATTTAACAAGTTGATGGGCCCATCAGTCAGGAGAAGCTATTTCACTGCATGTCGAAATGAGCAAATAAAAGTTTCAGACTTGCCCTCCTTTCCTCTGGCAAACCTAGACACCGTACTGAATGGAACCAAGTCTCCTCCAGTAGTAGAATTCGTTATTAGAGACGCAGGACAGGGTGCGAGGGAGACAGGCAAGAGGCCCCTGATGCTCTTGTCTCCCTTCTCCTGCTGACTCTCAGATGTTCAGAGAACAACTTTTTCAAGCAGGTGGCATGGCCATAGGTGTAAGTTCACATTCATCTTCTCGTTATCAAGGCTTCCTGTCTCCTACTGCCTCAAGAACCTTCTCTCTGTGTTTTCCTCGCACCCAGAGTAACCCGGAGCCTTGGAAGCTGGTGATGTCCATGGCACCAAACTTCTCACTGTCCCAGTCAGAATCCATTGGTGGCTTCCCACTGTTGTTAGAAGTAAGGCCAGAACCTCTGATAAGGTTCAGAAAGCCCATATGACTCGGCTCCTGCCCGACTTTCCGCCCTACATCCCGTTTGGGTCCAGTTTTCTCTGGTCAAGGGCACAACTGGTAAGCCCAGAGTGCAGGCAAGAAGGAGTGCATGTCCTGCAGAGAATTTGAAAACAATAATAAAGTAGACTTTGAAAGTCTACTTACTACCACGAGTCAGACTTCTAGCGACCTCAGTACTAAAATACTCTTCCTGCCTTAACCCCACTCTCTCCGGGATGGCTTCAGGCCCTCCAACTTGTCATCCCCAGCCTCAGGGCCTTTGCACATGCTGTTCCTTCCTAGAACACTTTCCTCCATCCCTTCCACCTGTTGGTCTAACTCCTTGTCATTCAGGTCTTGCGGCAAATACCTCATCATTAATTTTGAGATGATAGGTTCTGAACATCCAGACTAGTTTATCTATCTTGCATTCTCAAAGGTCCCAGTGGAAGTCCCTGTACCTCCACCACCAATTTCCGGCTTTCCTTCCAGGCACATGGTGGACTGGCCTTCCCCTCCCCTAGATGCCAAGGCACAGGGAAATAAAAACATGATTAATACACGCAGCAGAATATGGTCCATCTTGATGACTGTCACTAGTTTCTCTTTCCTAGCACTCATCATAGTTCCTAATGAGGTGTTTACTGGAGTGATGTCTGTCTTATTCTTGATGGTTTTATTAGGGTCTCCCTGCCTAGGCAGAAAGCTCTATGAAAGCAGCAGCTGGGTTCATTGTGCTCACCTTTGCCCAGTTCCTGGTGTATTTATTTTTGAATGAGCGAATGGAAAGTTATCTGGACTTTCCAGAATCAGAGTTCACCCTGAGGCTGGCAGCATGGACAATAGGAAGGAGAAACATCCAGACATAGTTTAAGTAACACACACTGGCTGGGGCAAGTCCCCTACGTACCCACAAAAGGAGGTGAGAGAAAAGGAAGAAGGAGAGTGTCTTGAACATCAGTAGGTGGGGGCGGAGGGATGTGCTTGGAGGTCAGAGGACCAGCAAGGCCAGGCAGGAAAGTGAGAGTGCCCATTTCTGAGGCTGTGCCCTCCAGCTTTGTGGTCCCATCACTACATGAGGAAGCTGGGAGATGGACCAGAGAAAAGCACTCCCTTCCCAGCAGAGGCCTGTCCGCCCTACCCACGTTTGGCACAGATGCAACTGAGCCATCATCTTTAAGTCACATTAAGGCCTTGAGCTTCTCAGCAATGGAGGCTGAAACAGGGGGGCCCTCTGGAAATGGTGGGGTCTCTGTAAGACCCTGGGACCCCCCCCAACAGCATTGGAAATGGAATTTCTCACCTTTGTGAGTAGAAGCTCAAAGTCATTTCTAAATGTAGTGATCAGACACTTCTTCCACCCAAATGAAGTACTTGAAAATGCCCATCCCTGAAAACACAAGCTGGTTTTCTTACTCTAGGAGATACTACCCACGGGTGAGAACTCCAGGACTCTCTGCTGACAGACTACCAACTTCTGTGGTCTGGGTCCTCTTGGCCTTGAGGCACCAGGCTGGAGACAAGGAGACCCTGAAGGAAAGCTGTCTGGTAAGAACAACTGAAGGAAGTGGGCTATAAAGTAAAAAAGAACTGGCCAAGATGACCGCTTTCTTCAAATCCCTTAGGGGCCACGGCTGATGCCTCCATGATGCCCCCATGATGCGTTGCTTCATGTCCTCATGAAACGCTTAGCAATGAAGCAGGACCACAGATGGAAGCATCAGGAAGAACTACTTAAACCCATGTACAGAAGAACTTCAGCTGCCTCTCAAGTTCAGCCCAATTTTAATTCCACAAATATTTAGTAAGTGACAATGGGTGTCAGATGCTGAACCCCAGAGAGGGTACAGAACACGTCATGTTTTCCTCATCTGAACCTAGAACCAAGCTCAGGAGGACATGGTTTGCTTCCACTCATCAGAACACCTATGAAAGAGACCATAACGAAACTCCTATCTCAACACACTCCAATCGAAAACTTGGAATCCCTTAGATATTTAATTGCTGTTAGAACCTCAGAGACGGGAGGGAGAAACTGGAGACTAAGGTTTCACCCAAATGTCTTCCAGGCACATGATGGCCTGAGGCTTGAGACAGAGAGCTGAGTCACCTCTGCATGCAGTGTTGTTACAGATGCTGCTCTAGGACTAAGGAAAAGCATCTGAGATCTGGTCTGGGTATAACAACTGGGAATAACAGACAAATCACTCATCTGGTGATGTGGTTTAAGGCTTCGCCCTTGAACTACTTGGCCTGCCTTTCTCTTTGCATCAACTCATCTCTCTTCCCCCACATTCGCCTTTACTCTACCCTTGAACGTGCCATGTTTCTTCCCACCCCAGGGCCTTGGCATATGCGAACCCTAGGGTTATCGGGTACTGCTCTCTGCCTTTGTCACCCATTCACCTATTTCCCACTAGTGTCTCAGGTCTCAGTTTGAATGGAGAATGGTTTAGCAATCGCTAATCAATGTCTCAGAGACCGGAGTACTTCTCTTTTATAATCTTCATTTCAACCATAATGAATTGATTTTCTTATGAATGATTTGTGACTTAGTTGTCTTTCCTTCTTGATGATAAGTCCCTTGAAAGCAAGGACTATGTTAACTTTTTCTCTGCATCTATCATTAATGTATAGTACATACTAAGTGCAATGTTGTTAGGCACTGAGTGCATGCCTCCAAAATTCATTTGTTGAAATTCTGCCTCCCCTCATACAATGTGATGGCTTTAGGAGGTGGGGCTTTTAGGAGACAATTAGGGTGAGATGAGGTCACGAAGGTGGACCCCCCAGGAATGGGATTACTACCCTTATAAGAGTGGTGAGAAAGCTTACTTCCTCTCTCTGCTCTCCATCGTGTGAGGGCCCACTGAGAAGCTGGCGGTCTGCAACCTCTAAGTCATTTCCACATGGAGTGATCAGATACTGCTTCCACCCAAATGAAGCATGCCCTGAAAATGCCAGCTGGTTGTATAACGCTTGTAGATACTACCCATGGTTGAGAGCTTCAGGACTCTACGCTGACAAACTACCAACTTCTGCGGGCTGGGTCCTCTTGGCTTTGAGGCACCAGGCTTGAGACAAGGAGACCCTGAAGGAAACCTGTCTGGTAGGAACAGCTGAAGGAAGTGGGCTCTTTCCAGATCCTCATCATGCCAGC
Organism: Solenodon paradoxus; assembly: GCA_004363575.1. NCBI lineage: Eukaryota > Metazoa > Chordata > Mammalia > Eulipotyphla > Solenodontidae > Solenodon > Solenodon paradoxus. The sequence goes on along the minus strand of RJWH01004123.1, from coordinate 96,426 downwards.
ATCCTGGTCTTATGCATCCAGTTTCCAGGACTATGGGAAACAAGTTTCTAATGCTTACAAATCATCCAATAGATGGGATTTCTGTTACAGCAATTGACCTGACAGATACGGAATGAATGAATGAATACTTTGTTCTTTGGGAGTGGACAGAATAAGCCTGACAGTTGTCCTCTGAAAGGCTAATTTACATTGCTGACCCATAACTGGCATCCGGGAACTCAGAATTCATGAGGGTTCCCACCACTTCTAGAACTGATAGGCATGCCCTAAATTATGTGCACCAGCATTACTGCGGTCTGCACTGAACGCCGGCTTTCCCACTGGGGGTGTGCAACTTTGTACAACCAGGAAGAGGGTGCCTATGCAATGAGCCCTCGCAGAAAACGCAGGGCCCTCGGTCTCTAACAAGCATCCCGCGATGGCAATACTCCACGTGTGTTGTCATATGCATGGTGAGGGTTAGTTACACGTGTCCTGCACGACTCCAGGAGGAGGGGGCGTGTGGGAGCTGCGCCTGGTTTCGTCCCAGGTACAACCCCTCTCTGCTCTCTTCTCCAGATGCTCTCACCATCACATGCCACAGCCACGAGGACAACTGTGCGCTGACTCCTGTGTGTCCTCCCGGTAAATCATCAGGCCTAATTGTGGGCACCCCTGAACCAGAGGGCGACAAATTTATCCAAAGAGATTCTCCCGGAAAGTACAAAGAGTAGATTATCCTCCAAAGGATATTTTAGGGAGTTCATTCATTAAAACTGGGAAATGCTGAGCTAAACAAAGTTAAGCAAGGATTTTTCAGAAAATAAACAAAAACCACTGAAGTGCTCGCAGGGGTTTTAATAAGCAAACAGCAAGTTTCTAGGACAGGAATGCAGCATCTGAAGGTCAGAGACTCTTTTCTTCTGAGAGTGTCGGGTGGACTGGAGGTCCGTAGAGCCCTCTTGGAAATAAAATGCCCAGAGGAGGTAGATCATGGAGCCCGATTGCTGCTGCAATCACCCTGAAGCTGCTGACACTCCTGGTCTCAGGAGTCCTGAATCCACAGTGACCAGAAGGTTGAAGGATTGACTCTGAGGCTGCCCCAAGTCAGGGGCTCCTAGTCCTAACTGCCTGTTTCTCAGGATAATCCATGCATGTCTCGTCTTTGTAATCTTAAACTGCCCAACTAATATAGAATTATCCAGGAATAAACAATAATAAAGCAAATTGGGCCTTTATTGAATGGTTCTCATTTAAGGCTCTTAGCACATCAAATAGTGTTATAAAAAGACATGACAATTGACCTTGGGAATAAAAGAGTAAATGTAAGCAACATTTATCACACTGACAAGCTTGGCAAATAGTGTTTTGATTTGCCAGCAGCTCTCCTCCAGACAGCAGCCACTAGTTAGATACATAAACCATTAGGCTAAAAACAGAACTATCATTACAGGCATCATCTAGTAATTTGCAGGTAATTGATGGACATTAGTCATAATCATGCATAATACACAGACATGCATACACCCCTACAGACACATGTTCTCTCTGGTAATTCCAATTTGCATTGCAGCAAGAGCTTTGGAAACTGGGAAACTTGGAAAAATTGAGCTTCCTATCCTTTGAGGTATCTATGTCATAGACCCTTTATTCTTAGAGCATCCTGTGGGCTGGGTCTCTGTGGAACTCGCTCTGGATGGTGAACTGCCCATGGCGGGCTGATCACAGAGCACACACCGTTACTTCATTGGTCATGGGGCTGAGAGATTCCTGGTCACGGGAGCCCTGAAACCCACAGACCCCATCTGTGCAGATGGCTCTTTGCTGCTCCAAGATCTAGGGATCCTTATAGAGCCTCACCCCGACACCCCAGCAATTCCAGACACCTGGTGAAAAACCTCAGCTTAAGTACAAAGCATCTTCTCTAAGATGCCCGACTTTATGCAGAGCACAGGCGCTGGCTCGAATGCACATCCATTTCAACTAGCTTGTACATTTTATTTTTGGAGGCCTGTCCTGAGTAGGATGCGGTGGGAGCCAGGCCTCTAGATCTCCATATACACTTTCTAGGATGTACAGCCTTCAGAAGCAAAGTCAGGAGCAGGTTCACCTCCTAAGGTCTAAAAACAAGGGAGGAGCACTGTGTGTCTAGAACGCAAGTCCTCTGAGCATGCTCAGACTCCATACCCAGGAGTATTTCCCACAAACACGTGCTTCCTGGCACTTGAGCTCTCTGCCCCCAATTTCCTCTGTAACACGCATCACCATCCAACTTACCACATACTTGATTCATCCTTATTTAATGAATCTCCCTTTCACCAGCATGTGAATTCCATGAGGGCCAGGATTTGCGTCCACCTGCTCCCCTGCTCTGTGCCCAGCTTGAGAGAGCAATGCCAGGCACACAGGATGAGTTGATAACTAACTTTACTGCTGCTGAGGGCACACTGATGGTGCAACACAGCCCGTGCAGGAGAGGCGTGCCCAGGGAATCCCACATGGCCAGCCTGAGCTGATCTCAAAGGATACATTGAAAGCCAGTGACCCAACGGGCATGGAGCGGACTGAGAGGCCAGGTTGACCATTTCAACCAAAGGGGATGGCAGGAGGCAAGGAAAGACCAACCCCGCGTTATATGCTGTTTATGAAATTGTTCTCCGACCAATGACAGGAAAACAAATGGATATAGCCAGCTGTTCAACCTCCGCATGTTTGCCATGACTGCTTAATTACCACTCTCCCGGAGAGAGGGGATTTTTCTGGAGACTGCTCAGCCTTCTAACAGATGCTGACTTTGTTTGTTTCCACGAGATCCTGGGAAACCCCGACCCAGCTCGTCTTCCCTGATGGAGGATGGAGGGAGGCTCCAGCACCGGCGTCCGGGGGTGATGGTAGGGATGGTGGGGATGGAGAAGGCAGCTTTGAGGAAGAAGGCAATCTTATTCCAGAAGACAGCCCTCTGCATCCATCTCCCGGAATAAGGCTCAGGACCCCCCACTCTACCCCATTTGGGAATGAGAGCTGCTCTCCTGGCCCTAAAGTCCGAGCCACTCAAGAGATTCCAAGGGGCAGCTGGGACTTACTTAAGCCCTCAGATGGTGCCCTTCTAGGGAAGGCACTGCCTGGAAGAGCCTTGCATTCTCTGACCCATTTTCTAGGGGTGGTCACACCAACAGTTGATCAAACATCAGTGGGTGACCAGTGGTGTCCTCACTGGAGCTTCTCCAACCCAAGGACTTGAGTCCAACTAGCCTCCGACAGCTGCTGAGGCCACCCTGGGAAGGAAGCGGGCAGAGCCTCTGAATCTTCTGGGAGCCCAGGATGCCAACAGTGTCTGCAGGAGGGTGGGGAGGCTGTAGTACCGACGGAACCGGGTGGCACACCCTTCCCGCCCTGCACCACCATGTCCTTTCTGTGGGCCACCGGAATCTTCTGAGCTTAGGAGCACATCTGAAGAGACTGGATCTCCTCATTAGAAACTGCATTTGACTATGTGCCACCAGCAGCATCTGTGCCCAGGATGACAATCGGCATCCTTAGTGTCCCACCTCTGGCAGCCACTGGATATAAAGTGAGGTGCTCAGGCCCCACGCCCACAGATTCCCCCGCTTCAGAGAACTAGGAGGAACAGAAGTCTCTAGAACAAGGCCTTCAGGAGGCCCCGTGGAGATTCCCTTCTGAGCAAGAGGATCTGCTCAGCCTGTTTTCAGGGCCAGGCTGGGCTGCAGGAAGAGGGCAATGGGGCCCAAGGCTCTGCAGAATACATCACAGGCCAAGTCACAGATGACTGGAGGGGTGGTGGCAAATGCGAGGATCGGCTTGAGTTATCACATCCAAAAAGAGACACATGTACTTAACAATAAAGAACCCTTCCCTGCAGGCCTCACCTGGAGACCCGAGAGACGGAGCCTCAGGGACAGGGAGACAGCTTGGCGCCCGGGATTTTTTGCAGTGGGCTGAGGGAATCTCTCAGGCTCTGTCCCCCAGTGTCTAACTCAGGTTTGGCTTCCAGGATTTTCCAGGACCATCATCTTGCCCAAGGGGTGGCATTCATCCCAGAGTCGATGACCTGGACTCAGAACTGTTGCCTTATTACTGAATTCTCTCTGACGTGCCCCTTAGAATTAGGCAACTTGAATTTTAAACTAGATTTTACTCCCTGGTTACCATCTTTTCTGTCATCCTGGGTGCCACACTCTGCAAAGTGGGGACTGATTCAGCATGGTCCCATGACCCCTCCAGATCCTGCCCACATCCAAGCAGAGTGAGATAACACAGGGAAGACCAGGAGACTGGAGGCGGCTAAAGATGTAAGGGACTGCCACGTGACAGTAATGCAGGCATCACAGTACCCAAAAAGTTCCCACTGATCACGCCTCCTAGGGGTGCCCAGCCAACATATTTCACCAGTCACTCAGCTTTCCTTTCCTCAGAGCACCGGCTGGCTTGTTGATGTGCGTTGACTTGTTAATTGCCTACCTTCCTCTCCTTGAATGAAGCTCCAATTAGAGCAAGGACTTTGTCCGTGTTGGCTCCCTTTATCAGTCTGGTGTCCAGCACAGTGTCTGGTACCAGGAGATACCCAGTAAATACATGTGACGTTGAATGAATGAATGGTGCTCATGGTATCAGAAAAGCTAAAAAAAAAAGTGTTTGAAGAAGAGTGAGTTCAATGGCAGGAGGTGCTTCCAAGGAGACAGTAGGGGAGACCAAGAGGGTCGAGAGAGCGGGTGGCAATTAGGAGAAGAGCGGTGATTTTCCCAGAACTGTTGCTGGAGTGGTAGGACTGACACTGGATTCCAGCGGGTTAAGCTGCTAATAGGAAGGGAGGAAATGGAGACAGAGTCTATACAGTACTCGCGAGAAGTGGTGTTCAAAGGAAAAGGGTCAAGAGGAAGCTACTTTTTAACAAATACCCGATTGCCCTCTAATCAGAAAATGCTCCTTTCTGCCTTTCCCTCCTGCCTCTCTTCCTGTAGCTTCTCTCAGGACGCTCACCATTAATCATTTCTCATTACTTTATTTCTTTAATAGAATAAGCATGTTCAGGGGCATTTGTTTCAGTCTGATCTTCATTCTCTTGGCAGGATAATAATTGATCCCTGAAGTGACCTCATTAATCAGCAGGGACAATTAAACCCATGTTAAGTGGAGGGAAATTTGCCATCTAGGCTAGCTAGGAAAGTCTGAAAGGTCCCACTTTCTTGAGGTCAGAATGGGACACTTCCATGGGTGACTGGTTCCCCATTAGTCTACTTTCTTGGGTACATTCAAGCAAAGTGGTGACAAAAAACAGATCTCCAGGGAAGGAAGGTTAACGCTTAGTGGCACGCATAGGGTCATTGTAGTTCCACTTTTATTGCAGGACTCTGCTGCCCTTGAAGCCCTCTTCCTTCCTTTCTTTGTTGGAGAAAACAGGTGGGCCTTGCTCTCGATTTTTCCCAAAAGGTAAATAAAAAATTCAACTTTCATAAATGAACTTCTTTAAATGTGGTAAGGAAGCATGCCATTTCAAGTGGCCTCTGGTGAATGGCTTGATCAAATGTTCTCTGCAAAGTGCATTATCATCATCTCCATTCTCTTTTGAAAAGAGTTATACTTAGTAAGAAAATCAGGAAAACGTGACACGTATGGAATATCTAAGTTTCAACAAGGCTTTTCTAAATGCCAAGAAGAGGAAAGGGGACATCACATTATCACAGTAAGACAGTCTTCACTGACTCAGTGAGCACGCCCAATGTGAACTGAGACCAGGGCTTTGTGACAGAGACCATCACTCAGTGCAGCTCTGTCCCCCATCACTGTTCAATAAATTCCTTATTTTGCAATCATTTCAGATTGACAGAAAAGTTGCAAAGATAGTATAGAGAGTTCCTTTTACACCTTTCCCCCAGTCTCTCCTGGTACTACCCTCCACAGCCATGACCGGCGGTCAGAACCAAGAGATGGACACTGGCATTGTATCATCAATGAAACCACAGGCTATACTCGGGCTTAACAATTTCCCCACAAATGTCCTTTTTCTGTTCCCATATCCAACCCAGGATACTTCATTGTATTTAGTGCCATCATTTTTATTGTCTTGTATGGGATGGCACACTGGTCAGCTTATGACTGCCTGACTGAGTTCCGAATCCAAAAGGTCCTCCCCTTGGGACTCTCAGTGCAAACAGGTAAGACTAATCTTTCATTCCTGGGTCCTAGACTCAAACTCGAACAGTGGTTTCCAAACAGCCCATTGTCAAACATTCCTGGACCCGATGACTGACTCTGTGTGACTCGGTGCCACGAACGTGTATGAGACCTTGGGACGCCTTTCTTGGGCTCGAGTGGCCGCAGGCAGAAGGTGATGACGCTGGTCTGTCATGGGGATTGGCTTAGTTCCTAACTGCTTTGGGTTTTTTTATTCATTTTTTAAAATGAATTTGTCCAAAGCACTAGAAAGACCAGAGAAGAATATAATGAGCACCGTGTACTCAGCACCCTAAGGAAATGAAGCATTGCAAACACAATCGAAGCCCCAGGGCACTCTCCCTCCCCTTGGCAGGACAACAGACCCTTCGAAATCTGGCCTCTGCCTCTTCTCCCCTCAGTCTCTGGCCCCTGCCCCAAATATCAACAACAATAAACAAAATAAACAAACAAGGCCAAATACCGACTCGCCCCAGCTCTCCAGCCATACAGAATGCCAGGTAATTCCCACAGTGCGCCTACCCCCACGTCGGCACTGTCCACCCACAGCTGCAGCGCTGTTCCAGTAACCCCCTGCCATCTCCCAGCTCCAATTTCTTCTGTGAGCCTGGCACCTCCTAGCACTGTCTCCCCGATTCCTCCAGGGACTCTGCCTATAAACCCTGTGCTCACATCTCTCCAAACCGACTTACCCATTTATTTTGGTTCTGCCCCGACACCTCAAGCTCGCCAAGGTCAGGGCTCATGTCTGGTTCATCTCTGGATCCCAAAGTCTCAGCACGAGGCCTGGCATGAAGAGGTGCTTGGGGAATATTTGAAAGGCTTGTGTGATGGTTAAGAAAATCAACCCTCAAGAAGGTAGCATCTGGGTTTACTCCTGGCTCTGCTCTTACGACTTGAATGACCTTGGCCAAGTTCCTTAATACCTTGTGTTTCATTCTCCACTTTGTCAAATGGGGGTAATGATGGTCTCTCCCTCATACTGTTGAGATGATTCAATGAGTTAACAGGGACAATGTTTATGATGGTGCTTGGCCCATAGGAAGTATTCAACATTATTATCACGATCTCTGGCAAAGCGTCTCGTCCCTGTTTACTGTAGTCATCTGGGTTGGACTTTCATGAAAGCAGGATCCAGGCTAAGGATTTGTGTGAAAGTGAGATTACTAGTGAACTGATCCCAGGAAGCAAAGGAAGTGGGGACAGAACTGAGACAGAGAAGGGAAGGCTTCCCAGACAGTGGTCCTGGTCACTTAAGGTGTCATTTGACTGAATGATGCTGGGTTCTATGGGGGATGCGAGAAAAGGTTACAACTCACAACTCCATGATCCTGCTGAAGGAAGGGAACTGGAGAATTTATCCAACCACCACCATCCTTTCTTGGTCTCTGCTTGCTCTTGGGGACATGAGTTCCAAGCAGTGAGTTATGGCTGGGCCTCCCTGCTACTCCCATTTGATACCTGAGCACATAACTGGTGAGAGCAGGGGTCAGATGCCACCTTGATCTCCGACTGCCCTGGCCGTGGCCTTCTTGCTCTCCTTGGCCCTTCCCCCTTTCTCTTTCCATGATTCCAACGTGTTCTCAGCTTCCTGAGGGCAGGCACCACAGAGATGCAAAAGCACTGAACACCAATTAGGATACCAGCCTGCAGCCTGTGCCATCTTGAGCATGGGGCTGGTGTCTGCAAAGCTTCCTTCTCCCCTCTCCTAGACTCCTCAACCCTGAGCCGCCGTCACCAGTCCCGTTCTGACTTTTTCCTGCAGGTTTAGTTGCAGGCAGCTCCTAGCAGGAGCGATGCCCTAGCACACTGGAAGGATGCAAACACATGGAACAGCCCACTCCAGATTCCCAGGGTTGGTGGCCTGGTCCCCAGCCCCTCCCAGCAGGCTGCTCAGAGGATGGAGCCATCCTCTCCTGAACTCCCTCCTCCCCTTGGTCTCCTCTTCCCTTCCCGGATTCGGACTCTCCATAACCCTCTCCCTTCTTTATCCCGGTGCCTGGTAGTTAGGCTCTGTTTATTAAGCCATGAGCTCTGGCTCTGCTCAGCGGAACTCAGCTTACCATAGATTTTCCTGCGAAGACTGCAGAGATCGTAAAACCCACAACCCACCTTGTCTCTCTGGCTTATTTACTAACATGGCCATAAATAATCAGGATGATTTGCATATTGCTGCTTGGCTTTTTATGGCACCGCACATCTGAGCACTGGCAGGCAGGCTGGGGGCTGGGGCAAGGAGGTGACACCAGCTGGAGCAGCCTCTGACTCCCTGTTTTTCCCTCGGGGTGTCTGGCAGGCTTTCCTTCCCCAGGCCTGAAAGCAGAAGGGGAAATTGGGCGGGGGTGGAGGGGGGTCAGGCAGAGACCCCTAGCCAGAAGCAAAGGCGGGCACAGCCACAGGGGCGGTGAGAACGCCAAGACGGCCTTCGAGCTGGGAGAGGAGAGAGACCCCCCCACCCCTCCCAGGCGCTGTGTCACACAGGTACCAGCACAGCAGGGCTCAGACTCCTGGCTCTGCTGTGCACTTCCTGTGTGTCTCTGGGCAGGTCACTTTCCCTCTCCGTGTAACGGACACTGAAGATCTCTGTGATGATCTGGTGTGCTGTGCCTAATACCGGCACAGAAGAAGGGAATGATAGGATGCTGCTGATGACTGAAAGCAAATCCTCTCCACTCCTACTGCTATCAAACAGAATTTATGAAGAAAAATAATCTGAGACCTAGTCTAAGGAAAGAGATGGCAGTGACGAGGCTGTGGCATCAGAATGGAAAAGACCAAGAGCAGCAGCGAGATCTACACCCACCGAGGCCCATGGTACAGACAGTAGGCCAGGTTTAGACCTAGAGCCGTCACCTAATTTCTCCTGTCTGGGGGTCGGTGGGCATCAGGGTGTCAGTCCTGAAGGTTCACTCCTGCCCACTGGGTCATGCACCTGCTTCCCAGTATGCACACCTGGGCTTCACCTGGGATGCACCTGTTCATCCTGCCCCTCTAAGTTCTGGTCAGTCCCCTTCCCCCGAAGACTGGCTCCTGACCCCCAGGCTTCAGTCCCTGCCAGATAGCAAGGGCTTTCATATACTGTGGGTTCTAGAAACTCTATTCTCAGATTCCCAGCTCTTTCAGCCCCGGGGTCCAGCTGATCCAGACTTGAGGACAGCCTGTGCCTTGCGTCCTGGTCAATACATATCCCGGCAATGGAGCCCAGCCCTGGTCCCCCTGCTTCCACCCCATGCCATATTGGAGGTCCCTGCAAATCTGGGCAGAGTCAATTGCTACATCCCATGGGAAGCAGGAAGCAGGAAGGATCATGGCAGGATGTGAAAAAACGAACCACCACAAAAATGTACCCGACTGGGCCCTGCTTGAGTCATGAGGTGCCACCATGACCAGAAGGTCGCTCTACCTGTGTGGGACTCTCAATATTGCCAGAAGTCGAGGTGCTTCCAGCGACCAGCCGTGAACACACCAGACGGCTGGGTTGGACGAGCCCCATGGGTGCCTGGAAAAGGCCACCCATCTTCCCAGGGCCTGTCGCCAGCTATGCCTCTGCCCCGTGCCCTCTCCGCTCAGCCCCGTCAGCCCACCTGTCAGATCCATGGGGTCTTCTGAGAATACTCATGCCCGTCCCCCCAGTCTCTCTTCCTCACAGTATTTAAAATAGTCCCATCAGAAACTTATCAAAAGCTGTAACCATTTTGTTTGTTTGTTTACTGGTTCATCTTGCCAGTGAGAAGCTAAGTTTGGGATAACGGGGCATTGTGTGCTTTTCCCCCAATGCCAGTTTACCCCTGCAGGGTGAGCACATGGCCTGGTATAACTAACACATGACACAGTCTTCCCTGATACCTGGCCTCCTGCAGATGCTCGGTCATTATTTGGGGACAGGAGGAAGGGAAGGGGAGGAGGGAGGGGGAGGAAGAGAGTGGCGGTCAGAAAGGAAACAGAGGGAAGGGAGAGAGGAAAGGAGAAAAAGAGAGAAATAAAGAAAAAGAAAGAAAGAACAAAAGAAAGAGAGAAAGAGAAACTGCTTTGTTGTTACTGCTCCACTGCGTGGTAGGGGTCTCTTGCTTTCCTGATCGCCCTTCCCCAGATCTGGTCTCAAGCCCCATCAGATGGTCCCATCTCACCAGTGTTAGTTCAAACACCCACCCCTCAGTCAACTTGTCTCTTGGGACCACTGGGTCATCTTTACAGGGCCACCTTTGGACTGCCAGAAGTCACACCATGGCTGAGTTGAGCCCGCGGGTTTCATCACTCATGTGAGATGGAGAAGCAAGGAAAGCAGGATGTGGAGCTGCGGGTGAGGACCAGGAATAGCCCAGCAGAAGTGAGTGCCCTGGAGGGTAGGAGGATGAGTTCATTAAAGGCCCTGGGTTAAGTGCTTGGGCATCTGGGAACAGGATGTGCAGGTGAGGGGCTTGGAAACCAGAGTTCAGGAGATGATGGAGAGACGGACACCGAGCAGAGGCAGCCTTGTGAGTCTTTTAGAAGAGAGACACGTGCAGACAGAGAGGGGAGGGACTGGAAAATCTGCTTTATGGAGAAGGATGATGGCCTATGTATGACCTGGAGTGAAGGAGGAGGACAAGTGACAGGCACAGGAGAGACACTGGTGGGACAGTCCAAGTGGGAATAGACCTGAAAGCCAGGGAGAAAGGTCCTCAACAAAGAGGGACAGAGGATACTGAGAAGCTTTTGAGGCCGAAGAAGCCTCAACAAAGACCTCAGCCAGATGAGACGGAGGCCTGGTGAAGAGAGGACCAGCCCCATAATGTGCAGGGGACCCATGCAAAGCAATGCAGGCACCTTGTTCAAAAATGACTGGGAGCGACAGGATAGTGACAGCAGAGCATTGCATCAGACTGGGCCCCTCCCAAACACAGCACCTGTGCACCCACAACATTGGCCTTGGCTGTGTGTAACAAAGAGAAGGGTCGGTGGTGTCCAGAGACCAGAGGAGAAGTGAGAGACCAAAAAGGCATGTGACCCTGGGCACGGAATGGGGAGTTGGAAGGGCATGTAGGCCACCGGCAGGGCCTGGGGAGCTGGTGCATGACTGAAACGGAGCTGCCCCAGACACACCTCCGCTCCGAAGACCCCGAGGCAGATGGTGGTTGCCATCCAGGAGCAGATCAGGCCCCTGACCAGCTCCATGCCACTGTCCAGGGCCTCCAGGAGCACCCAGTTCCTCCAGAAGCTGGCCTGGAAGTGCTCAACCAAGTGCTCACCCCAGTCTGATTGGCAGGACAGGACCACACGCCTGCGTCAGATCATCTCTGAATCTCACTTCTCCAGGTGCCCCCAAGCATGCCTGCGATGCCCCCTCCTCCCAGCATTGCTGATCTGCATGCCATCTGGAAACGCCCTCCCTCATCCCATCTGAGGGATTCTTCAAAGCCAGCGTGGGGCCTTCCAGGAAGTTGCCGATAAGGCACTGCCTTGTGACAGCTCTCGGGCCACCACGGTCTTGCAACCCTCCAGCCAGTGGCTGCTCAAGGAGAGTGGAGGATGCCTCCTCCCTGTGTCCCTGCAATGCTGAGCACAGGGAGACTCAGGCAGATGTTTCAGGGGCTGATAGGATGAGGGCCAGGGGAGACCCCAGAAAGGGTGGAGGCCGCTCACTGGTCTCAGACAAATTCAGGAGGCCGGGGGAAGAAAGCAGTTACCAAACGGATCTAGAGTGGGATCCAGTTTGGTGAAACTCAGTGTCTAAGTGAGGAGGATGCTCTCAGTGGCTCCTTTTGGGTGGTAACGTTATAGCTGATTTTTTGAAGACTCTTGTAATAGTCCTGCCTTTTCTAACTTTTCTAAAATTGGAATGTATTTATATAATGGAAGTATATCTATCAGAGGAAGGGAAAGAGAAGGACTCGGAGGCCAGAGTGGGAGGAACTGGAGGAGAGGCAGCTCTGGCACCTGCCTGAGGGGAGGTCTGTGGGCAGAGCCTTCTTTGCCCCCACCCAGGGGCCCCACCCCCGGCATCCTGGAATCCATGCTCACCTGAAAGCACACTGCTCAGCTCCCAGAAAACCAGTGTAGGGTTTGTGCGAGTCATGGGGCTCCCTGTTTCTATTTTTTCTCTCTTTCACTTTGCATTTTATAAGAATCTAATTTTAAACTCTCCAGATGCCATATTTTTGATCTTTTGACTTGATTCTTTGCAGCAGTGGAGTAACAGAAGTGCCCAGCATCTCATTAATGGAACAGGACAAAAGGCCTAGAAAACAGTCACTGGTCCCAATCTCACCAGGCCTCACCTCCCTCCTTGCCCCAGCCCTCCTCCCATCCTTTTCCTGTGGGGACCTGAAATACAAAAAGGCCCCACCCACTGCATTGCAGGCCCCAGGAAAGGCAGCTTTTTGCCTCTGTGCTTTGAAGACACAGACAGGAAGTTCCCATTTCCTAGCCCCTGCTGCTGGGGACTCAGCCAGGGGCAAGGCTGTGCCCCTCTCCCAGGTACACTCTGGCAAACTCTGAAGGCCACTTTTTGGTTTCTGCAATGGGGGAAAGAAGGCTCCTGACAGCCAGGATGCTGCTGAAGATCTCTCAACGTGGAGGAGCGTCTCCACAGTGAAGAAATGTCCAGCTCCAAACACTCCTGGGGGAGAAAGCCTGCCCTGCCCGACAGAGAGCCAGCGCCAGCAGCTCCTCACTCTGTAGCACCCAGCATGGGTCTTCCCAGAAGAAGACAACCCAGGGCCGCTACTCACCCCTTCTACGCCATCTCAGTTAAGAGTGGTGCTTGGGGACCCAAATATCCAAGTTCAAATCCTAGTACCGTCAGTTACGAGTCTCTTAATCTCCCTGCATCTCAACTTCCTCATCTATAAAATGGGAGCACCTACTCTACAGGGTGATGCAAGACTTAAAAGCATTAATACATGCCGGGTGTGTAGGGCAGTGCCTGGTACATAGCAAGTGCTCAGTAGAAGGTGTATGAATATTACACAGGTGAGTGAATGAACCCCCGGGCCCCAGGACTCACCAGAAACGCATGTCTCCCCACCACACACATGCAAATACACAAGACCTCACCGCAGCCTGTGAGGATCACTGGCATCTATGTGTGTGGGAGGTCAGAAGGGTGACCCCCAAGTTCCACTGAGGAGAAGCCTGGCTCAGTTGAGTGAGTGGACGCCTCTCCCTCCTGGGCATGGGATCTGGGGATGGGCTCCTACAGCAGGGCAGCAGGATGAGACAGGACGGCCCTGAGGGGAACTTGCTGCCCTCCCATCCAGTGAGGAGGTCAGTGGAGTAGATGAACCGACATCTCCAGACCTTGGTGGCCCTGAAATCAACAGAGCACATTGTACATGGCCTCTGACTCGCTGGACTCAGAGGCTGGCAACAGCTCAGGAGAAGGCGGAGCAGGGGCCCACCAGGCCCTCGGCAGCGGCATTCTGAGGCAGCAATACTTGGGTCCATCTATAAAGAAACTCTTAATCCTTCAGCTATTTTTTCATGAAGTAATGTGTATCACTGGCATGTCAGGGATGTCCAAGGCACGCAGGCCTGGTGACAAAGGAGTGGCCTCGCATTCCGAAGCCACTCCTTTCAGGTGGCTGCTTGAACAGGGCCCTTCCAGGAAGCCCTGCCGTGACCATGTTTCGGAAGGTCCATGTGAGCTGCATTTTGAGAGGACAGCAGGGTGGGGGAGAGGTGGGGGCAGGGCGTGAGTGGGGGCAGCCAGGCAAAGGGGCACAGCTCAGGGTGGCCTCCACATCTGTGTCCAGCCCTGACTCTGCTGTGGCCTGTCTGCTCGATGGCCGCCTACCGCGTCCCCTGGCTTCAGCTGGTCTTCAAGGCCCTGCTCTGCTCTCTGACCTCACAACTGACAGTCCTTGGAGAAGCAGGGCCACAAAACTGGCTGCGAGAACCAACACTCAAACCCTGCTCTGAAGAGGAGCCCCCGGAAGACCTATACCTTCCCCCGGGCTTCCTTCCTTCCCACTTCAAGATGCTCTTTTTCTGCCTGGAGTATCTTCTAATTTCCTAGAACAACCTTGCTCTTGTCTCCCGTACTGGGTTCTGATTTTGGGTCCCCCAATCCTTTTCTTCTCCCACTTCTGTCTTCCCACTCCAGATGATGGTACAAATTCTGCCGGATGTGCAAGAGCCCATGAGGCCAAACAGCCAACTCCCTCCGGCCTGGTCAGAACATCAGAGAAGCTACCACCAGAAGCCATTCCCCAGATCTCCACTTCTCCCCTTCCGGTCTAGATTGGTCCAGGGACCAGGGCATCACACACCTTCCTCAGGGAGGAGGCAGAAGATACAGGGTTTGGGCGTCAACACACCTGGGTTTAAGGTCATCCCTGGGGCTCTGTCTACTTGAGCGCCGGGACAGTGACTTAACCTCCTAAACCTCAGCTTCCTCGTCTTCACAATGGGAACGAGCATGCCTGCCTCGTGGGATCGCTGTGAGGAGCAAACAGTATAATCACAGAAGGCTTTTATTTAGCACTGCATCCAGAACACGGTAAGGCTCAGCGAAAGACAGCTGTCTGTTATTTCTGCCATCCGTGGGCTCGGCAGCACTGCTGAGCCTGGTGCTCAGAGACGGTCCCAGGGAATTGAGGGGCTCACCCCACAAAATTACATGCAAACGCTTAAACGATGGCATGTACCTTGGGGAGAGGAGGAGCCCAGGGCTACTACAGATGTTCACGGGGAGTCTACAGCCCCATCCAGACTAAGCTAGAACCTCCAGCAACATGGAGCAGTAAGACTGTGCGGTGTGGCCTGTGTGACCTGTGTGGCCCAGCTGAGTCACATCACAGCTTGAGTTTCCATCCATAACATGGGGATAACCAGGAGACGAATCGCCCGGGCTGCTGAACGCACTATATGACATCGTGCATATCAAGCTTAGAAGAATGCCAGGCACCTGTGTGTGCTGCGTGTGTTTATACAAACATGCGCAAACATAAAAATTACATATTTATCAATCACCGTATATGCCATTGCAGGTGCTGTTTTTATTATCAGGATCCTCTGTTCCGAAGCTTGCTTCTGATGCGTCCGCCTTCCTCCCGCCTCATGCCCTCCCGCGCTCCACTCTCTATCTTAGATTGCCTCTCCCTCAGCATTCCCTGCTCACCGGCTTCATAAAACACCCTCCAAGTCTGGCAGAGGATGGAAAGGACGGGGAGAATGAAGCTGAGATTCCGCAAGCAGCTTGGACACGGGAAACTCAAGGCCCGGGGAACAGTAGGGCCTGGGCCAGAGGGTAGGGAGAGTGGGCACATGGACACCTGGTGTCTGGGACACCCAGATCCTAGGTGCAAGTGCTGGCAGGAGAGTCAGGTGGGTGCAGGCTGGGTCTGGGTCTGGGGCCTGGGGCCTGGGAAACAGCACTGTCTACAACTGAGCAGGAATGGGGCTGTGAAAAGTGAAACTCAGCAATCAGATCAGAAACATCACAAATTCCTGGAAATAAGAATGAAGAGACTGCTCAGAGGGAGACCACCTGCCATCAATGGCATGGGCAGGCCTGACAGACAGACGCAGATACATGGGGAAAGTGGCGCTGTCTCCCTCACCTGCGCGAGCAGGCTCAATCCCCCAGGCTGGCAGTGCAGTGGGCAGCCAGAAAGGGCTGGCGGAGGGGCATGCCCCCCACAGGGCACACCCCCCAGAAATGTCCCTGTTCCCTCGGGAACACGTGGATTCTTCCCACGACTCACAGCCTGCGTCATGATTAGAGGGAACAATATTGGGAAACATATATTTACTCAAATTCTATGCTCGATCAGAATGAAACACACATCATTACCCATAAACGTAGCTTAAGACAACAGAGCATTATTTGCAAATGATCAACAGCCTGGGCTCTGATACAAACATGTGCAGAGGATGTAAATCTGAACAATGAATGCCTCGTTCCCCTGCTACTGAAACTCAACGTACGTCCTGCCTGGATGCCTTCAGGGCTGAGTCTTCATTCACACTGGGGTCCTCTCCATTTATCGGGCTCTCAAGGAGGGACCAGGTGTGTGGGCATCAGCAACCAATGCTCTGCCATTCTGGGAAGTTGGGGGCCTCAGGGGTCACCCTAAGGAGACCAGGAGGCAGAAGCATCACCTGGAGGCGCCCCGGGAGCTGCAGAACCCCAGCCCAGGATGACAGAAACTGAATTAGGCCTTTCATGAACTCCTCCAGAGACTTGTCTGCAAATTCAAGTTTGTAAAAAGCCATCTGGACCCCTGTGTGTCAGGCTTTGAAAACTGCAGGGCCCCTTGTGGGCTACATAAAATGATCACTTCCTTCTGTAAAATGGTCTACAGCTTCAAAATAAAGTGAATGAAAGCACATCAAGGCAACGGTTACTGTGCGACGGTGTTTCACACAGCACATACCCCTGCCATCTGGTTCTGCCCTAGAACATGGGAGTCTAAGCCCCGCCCCGCCAGGGGTCAGAGAGGGAGACATCCAGGGCAGAGAATCACTGGTCGGTAAAGCAACTGCTCAGGCGGGGTGTCTGTGCCCCAGAGAAGGGCAGCCCTAGAAACCCCAAGTTCTGCCCGGATCCCTCCAAGAAGCCGGAAGCTCAGTGCTCCCAAGACCAGAATTCCCAGTCTTGATAGATGCAAGACTGAATAGAAATGATTTTAAGTTTGTCCCCCATTGCTTCTGTTCACAGCCTGGGTGCCACCATGTGATGCCATCTTCTCAGGCCCTTCCCCAGGTCTTTGACCACAGTCATCATTCCCTGCGAGAGTCCTTTCCATCCCAGCAAAGGCCCCAGAGTCCTTCAACCTCCATCCTGCAGCCTGCCTACCCTAAATCCCTCTTCATCCTGGTCATTCTCTTTTTTGACTGTCATCAGTGTCCCTGTGAAGGTCTGGGTGGGGACTGAGATACTGAAACTTTTTCCTTTTCTTCTCCTTTGACCTCACACTAATTGAAAATGCTTTTTTTTTTTGCAAAAAGAACACAGCTCTGAGACAAAAGCATGTTTTTCAATAAAGAAGATAAAATCTCTTCTAACGAGCCAGGCTTTGACCTGTGTGATTAGCCTGTGGCTGCGTTCCTGCATCTGTGTGAGGGCACGCTCACGAGTGACGCCCAGCACCAGGAAACCCTGTGGCTTTGCTTTCGAAAGTTCTACGCTGCCACCATCTTGATGCTCATCCTTAGGCGCTCCCTCCAGTGTAAGACAGACAAGTAAGTTCGGGCAGTGCGTGGCCAGCTCAGAAGAAAAAAGAACAGTTTCTCCCCATCAAGGTTTTCGGACGGCGGCCCCAACCGCACTGTGCATGCTCCGTCCAGGAGGACCAAGTGCCCCAGGGTTTCCTGAATGCAGTCGCCTCCTGCCGTCCGCACCAGTGTCACTCTTTTGGGTGCATAGTGTTTATTCATTTATTTGTCCACTAAACAAATATTAGCTGAGAGCCACAGTATGGCAGGCAGAGCACCAGGTCTATTCTGTGATAGGTGAGCAAGATCGCTCTGGTCTGAGGGGCTTTCAAGATGGTGGTGTCTCAAAAAGGCAGGGCTGCTCTGGAAGGGGTGCGGGGGAGACCTCCTTGCAGGCCAAACACTAGAAAAACATCTATAAGTGCATCAGATCTTGTTGATAACTTTCCGCTTGGCAGATGAGACAAAAAAGAAGAGGGCTTTACTAAGGCCACAGAGCTAGCAAACACCCAAGGTCCCAGAGTTAGGATTCACATCCTGGGCTGCCTACTTCAAAACTTGCGTTCCTAAATTCACACTGAGTTTATGAGAGGCTGTCTTCCTCTCCTGGACCTCTAGTGGACTCCGGCAATTTTAAAAGGTCATTATGAGACACTCCCAACAACGTGCTTCAATTATTTCAAAAAGAAAGACAAAAATAACCAAATACTGCTTGGTCTTAGAGGTATGATTACATTTGGAGCAAAGGAGGGAAAGGGGAACTTTTCCACAGAAGCACATAAGCCAGGAGCATGATTTACACAAAAGTGCAATTTAGACACCGTATTTTTCATTTGACCAGCTAACAAACCTTTGTGCAATTTAAACCTTTTCAGAATCACTTTGACAACCAAGTATCCAGGCGTTGACTCTTTATCGCCAGCAGACGTTGAAAACTCCACCCTCCCCTTCATAATTACTCCAGGCAATCAGCACCAACTGATCAATCAAACAAAGAAAATTGCAGGTTTGAAGCTTTAATTAAATCTATCCGGCACTATCTAATTAAAGAAAATCTTTACTCTTCTACATACTCCAAAATAGAAGGAACCCACTCCTTCGGGGTTCTACAAATAATATGCCATGTTGAGGTCTTCACCGAGCTTACGCTGGAGAAGAACACAGCAGAAAAGATCAGTATTCATCCTCCTCGCCTTTTCGCCCATATTTAGGTAAATGCTAACATCGGGGGACATGGCGGGAGAGAACTCACGTCTCTGGTAGGGTCCCTCCCATCCTTTGATGTCTTTAGGAGTCATGGCCCCAAGTTCAGCCCTTCTGCTGTCCCTCACTGCACCAGCAGACGATGTGACAGGTGACACTGACTCCGAGCAGGGACAAAACGTGAGAACTCCGTCACCTCTTATTAGCACTGTGTTAGGGTGCCCTTCTGAACCTCAGCTTTCTCCTCCACAGAATGGGACAAAAAGACACTTATTGGATTGCTGAGTGAAGTAAATAACACAGTGTGTCTTGGAAGCCTGAAAAACTCAAGCGGAATTGGAAGGAGAAGTGCTGGGCCCTTTCAGGGGAGGGTCTTCCAGTGAGTGAAATTTCCAAACCTGCCTTGGTCCACAAGAACTCTTCTCATTTTCACTCCTCCACTGCGCCCAGGCTGCCTTGATAAATAGCAGCAGTGCGTCAGCTATGGCCTGATGAATTCCTGCTAGGACCGAAACAGAGCTGGACTCACGGAGCCCGATCACTGTCTCCCCTTCAGTTTTGTAGGGTTTGTAGAAGTCTAAGATTCATTTTGTCTCACGTGGCTGCAGGATTTTGAGGAAAAGAGGTTGGATATGCTTCTATCAATTGAGTAGGGATCACAAAAGCATCTAGATCACTAGTTGAAAGTCCTTCAGGAAAAATAATCCAATTGGGAAAGTGGAGTCAAATGTCTAGACTTCCTTCCTTATGCTGCTTGGTCAGGCTGCCATATTTATCACGGGTGAAAGAGGCAATGGCGATGGGGAAGGACCAGACTAGGAGGTATAGTTAAAGACCTGGCCAGGTGCAGAGCAGTTCACCAGTAGAAACCTTGTGAAAATGTTCTCCTTCAGGCAGAAGGGAAGACTGATGTCCAGGGCATCATGAGGTCAGACATTGCTTCTGTGACTTCAGCAGCCAGACCAGTCTACACTGTTGCCTTCACCTTGTTACCACGGGACCATCAGCTGCAGTTCCCAGGGGCTGGGGGCCATTACATGAGTCTGGGCAACTGCCCCGTCACCGGAACTTACTGGTGAATGTGTTTCCTCTCCCTTACATTTCCTTCTAAAACCTGTAGGGTCCTGAGAAAGGAAACATGTACAGCATCACAACACAATGAAAGAGGCACCCTGGAACCTCCTGAAAATGGGTATAGACACCAAACTCACTTTGCTTGGGGTTTTCACCCCAAAGTTACCCTGTGACGGTAGCTTCCTTCGGTGCTCTACTAAAATCTCACCCCCTACACTTCACACCCCTGCCCTGATGGGGTGAAGAGCATTTTCTTCACAGAACTCAGCTCACATTGGATGGCCTGTCCTGTACCACAGCGTGCGTGCCATGTCGGTGCAGAGTTTGTCTTTTATGTCCCCTGTATTCTCAATGCCTAGAATGGAGTTTGTGCCTAGTGGTTCCTTGATAAGTAGTGATGGGATGAAATACTTACCAAATGACTGGGACAGATATGCCAGGAATGTGAAATAAGGCCTGAGGCTGAGTCAAAAGGAAGGAGGCGTGAGTCAGAAAGAGAGGAGAGGCCGAGGGTGAGGGCAAGTGAGAGAGGTCGCCCAGTGCTACCCCCACACAGACCAGCTCAGGGGTGCACAGTTAGTACCTGAGGTCCTCCTATGTGCCAGGTGTGTGACTTGTGCTAAGGAGCGGATTTTGTCTTCTTTTATCTACTGGAGGGGACAGTTAGCGCGTCAATGCATGAAATACATAAATGCCTACGAGAGAGCTGCAAGCGTAACCAAAAGAAAAGAATAGGGTGATACAGGGGTAGCAAAAGGGGACCCTAATTGAGATAGAGAGTCACAGCCTCTGTCAGAAGTGACATTTTGGCCCAGGGAAGGATGGGACAGTGAGGGCAGCAGGGGTAAAAACTGGGGAGGAGCTGGCAGTGTCTGAATCCCTAAAGGACAGCCAGCCCAGCCCAGGGAGTAACACACCAAGGAGAGCAGCAGCTCTAATGCCAGCGAGGTGGGCCCGGTGAGACCCTGGAGCAGCTGGTGTCATCCCCTGTAGAGTCCCTTGCAATTTAGCATCTGAGACAAGGAGCAGTTTGCTTTGCAAAGAGTGCCTGTCCTGGGCCTCCGAGCATTTCCTGCAGACCCTGCTTCTCTACACAAGCAACTGGAGGGGAAGGATGCCGAAGTTTAGGACCCTCATGCTCAGCACACTGGGAGGTACACACTGCAGGCCTCTGGAATGAATGAAAAGTCACCACTGACGTGTTTCACCTCGATTTAAAGAGCATCTAATACTTTTCCTGTTCAGGTAGTCGGGGGACAAGAGTGAACAAGATCCCCAGGTTGCGAGGCTGATGTTCTAGGCTGGAGAGACAGACACCTGAATGTTAGACTGTGATCAGCACTAAGGAGAAGTTGAAGTGGGGAGAAGTGGGTATGGAGTATCCAGATGACAGGAAAGTCAGACAGTGCCACATCCTGGTGGAGTAGTGGTTTGGTCAATTGCCTTCGGCCAAGCACAGTCCACATACATCCCGAAGACCAGGGTTCACAGGAGAGCCACCAGGATGCACAACCAAATAAAAATAAATAAAGTGCTTCTTCTTCCTCTCTCCTCCTGCCTGCCTGCCTGCTCACCTTCATTCCTAGCTGCAACTTTCCTTTAGAAAAAAAAGGCAAAGTGACTTTTGAAGATTTGAGGGAAGTACAGGAACTGGTCTGAAGGAATCAAGATAAAGAACTTTCTATGCAGAACTAATAGCAAGTGCAAAGGCCCAGAGGCAGGAGCGGGCTTGACATGTTTGAGGAACTGTGAGGAGGCCAGTATGGTGTGTCTGGAGGGAAGTTTGTGAGATGAGCAGGAGGAGGAGACGAGTCAGAGAAAGCGGTGGCGGGTCACGCAGGGTGCAGCTGGGCACTCAGGCCTCGGTCTCTCACTGAACAGGTGAAGCACACGGGAGTGCTTAAGCAGTGATGTTATTCTATATGATACTGTCACAGCGAATACATGGCTCTAGGCATTTGTCAAAACTTCTGGAACTATACAGCACACATACACACGTACACACAAATACACATGGACATAGACACGCATGCACGTACACACACACACACACACACACACACCCTTCCTCACTCTAGTAGCTGATCGGGCCTAAAAGCAATGCTGCCCCGAGAGCAGTGAGGGTACCAAGTGCCAGATCTTGATTCCAAATACGATTTTCCAGTAAAAGGAACCAAAACTCATTGCTCCAAGGAGTTTTGGCGGCAAGACAGCAACAGCACAGCTTCAGAATCAAAAACTGACACAGGACACTATCAAAGGATACGAGCCAACTTAAAGTTTCAGTGACAAAAGCTGGAACATTTTAAGCAACACAATAAATAAATTACAATTGAATTACAACAAAGTATAAAATAAATGTGCAAGAATCCGCACTAATAGAAAAACACAAAACAAGTCAGCGGAGAACACACAGATGCTCCTGCAGAACTCTGAACAGCCGAGCAGATAATCTGCACACCGTCCACTGCTAAGCGGCCGCACACAGCGACTTCCTCCCAAAGAGAAGGCCGTGGAGACGGCAGCACAGACAGTGAAAGTATGTATCTTGATGTGAACCACGAAAGCATGGTCTTTGTTCCCAAAACATATGACCCCAGGCTAATCAAGAGAAAAGCATCAAGCAAATTCCAAGGGAAGGACATTCCACAAACCACCTGTCCTTTATTTCTCAAAACCGTCAGTCATCAAAAATAGGAAAAGTCTGAGAAACTGTCCCAACTGAAAAAATCCCAAGGAGAAATGACTAAATGTATTGTGGGATGCTGGACGGGATCCCGGGACCAAAAAAAAAAAAAAAAAGACTATGTAAAAACTAAGAAAGTCTGAATAAAACACGGACAGCGGTAGTAGCCATATATCAATATTGGTTCACCAGTTCTGACCAATGCACCCTAGAAATCTAAGATGTGAATCCTTAGGAAATCCAGTGAAGGATATCTAGAAACTCTATACAATCTTCCACACTTTCTGCAAACTAAAATACTTTTCATTCTCATTAAAAGTTTATTCTTGAAAAAGTGAAAAAAATAAAAGATCCCTCCAGCTCCGCTATGAAGGATGGACTGAAGGTAACAGAGGAAAGCAGCAGGGATTCTGGGTAGGAAGCGGCTGTAGTCATGGAGGCAAGTGGTGCTGGTGCCTTGGGCCAGGGTGGTGGCAATGTTGAAAGAGGCCAGCTTTGAGCAGCATAACGATAAGAAAACTAACATTACTGAGAGCTTCTCACATGCCCAGCACATTCTACAACGTCACGCCCTGCAGGAAAACTGACTCTTCACCACTTCCCTACAGAGTAAGTACTACCGTCCCAACTGTGTGGATGGAAGATGAGACTCAGACAGCAGTGACTTAAAGTCATGCAGCCACGAGGAGGCAGAGCAAGGACTGAACAGGCAGAGTGCTCCCAACGCCTCTTTCCTAACTAGGAAACCACACTGTGTGCTCAGCTGGGGACATGGACGGATGGGGTAAGGATTCCATCAAGAACCACATTTTCGTGCCAAGGGAACCCACTAAAAGTCAGGGGCACAGAAAAAAATTGTTTTAAAAAATACCAGTCCTTCTGGGCCAGTGGCCTAATTTTTAGGCACAAAGGTCAGACTGTCCAAGAGCTTCATCTCCACGAAAGGCAACAAACAAGCATCCATTCTGGGAAGCTAATGGACAGTGCTTTCAGAATCCTCCCTTCTCTCTGGGTTCTAAAATAAATTCTTAAATGTCAAGACTTGGAGTTTATAATGGTTAAGGAAACACCGGTTATCATGGTAGATAAATGTTGGCATCTCAGAGGTGTAAGTTTGTATACAAGCTTATCGGTCACTTAGGAATAATCCAGCCAATCGCAGTACTTGCAGGAAAAGCGGGTTTTATATCATACATTCATCCAGGCATCCAGGCTTCTTCTGTCTGTCTCCAGGGAAAGAGAGTGAGAGCAGAAGACCACAGGGGAACTCTGCTGGGCCGGCCTGGAAGGAGTACACCTGACTCTGTCCACCTTCACCTAACCACTGAGTCCATGGCTATACCTAGATGCACAGGAGGCTGGAAGAATGGTCCCTGCCTGGGCCACTGTTTCCCATGGACAACTCTGTGCTGTGAATTGGAAGCAAGAATGATGGAGGATGGTTAGCCTTCTCTGCCACGCTGCTTAGCATGCCATTGGAAAATAAACCCGCATGCCAAAGACAAATGGTGGAATGGCTGAAAGAGTCAAGAGCAGTACCTGCAGAGGGCGGACGTAATCTGAGACGATCAGGAGAATTTTATAGACCTTTCTACACACAGCTGAGACATCACTCAATCCAGCAATTTCAGAGTCACAAGAAGCTGTGGAGTCCCCTGGACTCAAGTCCTCAATTTAAAAGTCAGGAAAATGCCACTGTGCCTGAGAAGGGACGGAACTTGATAATCACAAGCAACACAGTGACTGAGTAAGGACGGGCTGTGGTTCTCCTTGCATGAGAAAGAAAAACTTGGCTCTGGCCACTTAAAAGCCGAGAACAAGTTTTCTTCTCTATTTACATTAATTCTAAAGGAATAAGGAGCTAAATACTTGGGCGGTGACAAAGAAACAGAATGTAGGTTAGAAGCAAATGTCCCGTTCTCCTCGCCTTTGAAGACAACATCCCTCCCTGGGTTTCCAGGGTCCCTTGCACAGTGATTTCTATTGCCCAAAAGGGTCGATGAATAAGAGGTGAGAACACAGAGCGGGGTACTTTCTCACCTCAGAAATAGCCCAGTTGGCCACCCCTTGTCATAAGAGGCAGATGAGTCAAGGGCTGGACAACTCATTCCAGGGTAATGGGGTATCTTTGACCTATACCTGGTGACACTTTGGGCAGGACCGTTCATAGGAAGGCGCATACGCAGCAGTCTTGGCCCAAGACTCAGGCTCCATGAGGCCTTAAGCTTTGGCTGCTATTAAAGAGCAGACTTGGCAAACAAGCAAGGTGAGGCTTTACCACAAAAACTGACTTTGTTCTTCAACCACAGGGACCCACTGTGCATGAAGAGACTGCTCAGGACTCCGACCTGGCAGCCCACCTGGCTGTGTGTATCACCCGCTGCCAAGCCCTCCCCACACCATGACTGGCCAAGCCCACCCTTTGGCATTAAGTCATGGAGCACCTGGCTGCCCCGTGGTCAACACAGTTGGTTTCTCGAGCCCTAAGCCAAGCAGATCCTGCCTCCTCCCTGCCCACAACCCTTTCAACCCTGGGGTGATTGTGCAGACCTGTGAACTGAAGGTCAAGCAAATCAGGGAGTTTGAGTACAACTACCGCAAAGCATGGAGCCTCTGAAACTCAGTTTTCTTAGCAATAAAAATGGAAGCAGTAATTCTTACTTGGGGAAAATGGTGACGATTAAATGAGCTATGCTACATGAAGCATCCAGTACACAAGTATATTTCCAATCCCCAGCCCTCTTCTGAGTTCAGCTAAATCATGGTGATGTATGGTCTATATTTTGGACCATTCGGGTGACCAAAATATCTATTTATCAAACACATTTCAACTATACTTCCAGGCTTACAGCTTCCGAAAGCCTCGGAATTCTCTGCCTGTGAAGTGTTAAAAATGCCTCCTGTGAATGAGGTGAATTTGGAGCACACGTGAGGGGGCGGGGCAGGGCAGCAGGCTAGCTGCCAGGTGACCCAACCCTGTGATTACGTGTTTGGAACTCCTAGACCTCCTGTGAGG
This sequence comes from Solenodon paradoxus, assembly GCA_004363575.1. Classification (NCBI taxonomy): domain Eukaryota; kingdom Metazoa; phylum Chordata; class Mammalia; order Eulipotyphla; family Solenodontidae; genus Solenodon; species Solenodon paradoxus. The sequence continues at coordinate 71,137 of RJWH01004123.1, read as the reverse complement.
GGAGAAGGCTGGAGGCTGGATCAACTGCCAATAGCCAGTGATGACATCGGTCATGCCTAAGGAATGGCATCTCCATAAAAACCCAAAAGGAGGGATTTTGAGGCTTCTGGGTGGGTGAACGCAGGGAGATTTGGGGAGAGTGGCTCACCTGGAGAGGACATGAAAGCTTTGTGCCTTTTCCCCAGACTTGGCCGTATGCATCTCTTCCATCTGGCTGTTCCTGAATAATATCTTTTATAATGAATTGATGCTCTAGTGAGTAAATGGGTTTCCTGAATTCTGTGAGCTGATCTAGTAAATTAACGGAGCCCAAGGAGGGGGTCCTGGGAAGCTCTGATTTGTAGCCAGTCGGTCAGAAGCAAACGGGAGCTTGCGATGGCATCTTAAGTGCGGGGCCATCTTGGGGGCCTGAGTCCTTCACCTGTGGAATCGGCTGCTATCCTGGACAATGTTGTTGAATTGAGTTGAATTCTTGGACATCTGCTAGAGTCTGGGAATTACTGGCTGGTACGAGGAAGCCTCTGCACACCCACATCGGAATGGGGTTCAGGAACCCTACACAGTCATCTCAGCCCATAGTTCAAGGGATGAAGAGAATGTTTTCCCCAGAAGCCCTACATACGGTGTTTCCTGGCCCCGTACTGCTCCCTAGATGCTCTCGACGCCCCGCTGGAGTCAGTGAACTCCCTGGGGACCTCCATGGAACCCCAAGCCAGCCTCATGAAAGATCATGAACAGAGTCAACTGCAGTAACCGAGAAAGGCAGGCAGCCACCCTGTCCCGGCCAGCCCTGTCCAGGAACAGCCAGCAGGCTTTGACCTCAACACACTTCTCCCGACTCCTTATTAATCCTGAATAACTTTCCTGATTAAATCCAACAGGTTTGCCTCCGGATGGCAAATTTGCCAGTATTTAGGGTGAATCACACATATTTACTTTTCAGATGTTAGGGGTTTGATAAAATCCATAATGCCTTTGGCCTCGAGCCCTCTTCCTATTAATTATTAAACCCTTGTGTGTTTCAAGGTAATTGAATCCATGTTTCTAATTAGTTTACACTTAATTCATCAGAACAATTTTTAAAGGGCTGATGAATGTCCCAATAAGCCTCATGGGCAGTTTAATGAATCTTTATTTAAAAAGAAATTGGACGTACACCAAACTCTACCTCCAGGGAGAGGGGCGGTGACAGGGGCCTGGGAAAAGGGGCACTGGCTTTTTTGCTTTTTTTTTTCTTTATATACTGCTGCACTACTTGACTTTTTAAAAATAGTTTGCACTGTTTTTTTAAACTGCTTAAAAAAGAAAATGGGATGAATTTTTAAAAAGGAAATGTAATGAATGCAAATGAATCCAAAGCAGTAAGAAGGCATCTTGGCATGGGGGAAGTCTGGCTTCTGGCTCGAGGGGACCCACAGTCCTCTCTTCCTGTAGCTACTCAGATATTTCCCTTACCTCTACAAACAAAATGAAAGCACCCATCTCATGGGGGTGCTGTTGATTAGAAAGCATGTGTAACACCTGTGTAAAACCAAGCAGTGTATTCCCACTTCCTTTAGGATATGTGACAATGTGACAAAGTCGGAACACAGCATCTAGGGCCCCTGGTGATCTGGCCCAGCCACACCCCCAGCCCGCCGCCCTCCACCCACAATGAATCCATTGGCATTCCACACCTAGTCTTCCTCTAAATTGCGCTTGGACCTGTGCACATACTCTTTTCTTGGCTTGAAGTACTCTCTCCAGCCTTTCTTCCAAGCCCTGTCAGGGATCCCTGCCACCAAAGAACATTCATCCATTGGTCCCATGAACACTTGTGGGACACCTAGAAGTGGACCAGGCCCTGCAGAGATAATGGAGCCTAAAACAGAGGCTGGCCCTGGAGTGTAAATCAGGGAGTTCAGCTGGGGGAGAACTAAGTATAAACCAAATAGTCACACACATAGACATGTAAAAGCAGGAGGAAGTCACACGTGCTCAGCTGGGGCAGGGGTGCCATAACAGTTGGACCAGGTTGAAAAGAAGAGGTATCTCAGAGGATTCCCTGGGTGAGGAAATGGCAATTCATTGAGACATGAAGAACGAGGAAATGAGGACTAAGTACAGGGGCAGAGAGACGAAGGGCACCCAAGGACCACAGAGCAGCACCTACAAAGGTCTCCCTGAGACTAGGTCAGGTTCTCCTTCACTGAGTGTAGCATCCTGGATATCTTTACAGGATCATTAATCTGTCTCACTAAAGAGAGTAGACATGACTTGAATGCAGAGGCTGTTTTATTAACTCTTAAATCCCCAACATTTGCCTTCCTGGTAGGTAAAAGAAATGTTGCACAATGGCAATGCATGGATGAATGGGTGAATGGGTGTAGCATGGCGTCTGGCCTGCAAGAAGTGTTCGGTGTCATCATTTCTTCTTTCCCCCTTCCAGTGCCCTTTCTGTTTCAATTCTACACAAAGAATGTTCCCCGATCCCCTGGGTCCCTCCACCCACAAAAGCGCATTCTCCAGGCCCTCTGGAGGAGGGAACCCAGGTCCTCAGACAGTCATGGAGACAAAGGCACACTTTTGAAGGAATTTAAGAGACAGGTCTTTTAGGGACCTCTGCTGTGCTACATATTCATAGGAAAACAGTAAATCTGGCAAATTTGTGAATTTTTTACAACTGCCAAACAGGTGTCTAATGCCACTTGAGTGAAATCTGCAGCCAGCTCCAAATGACTGAAACTGCATTCCACCTTAGGCTGATGACAGAATGTGTATTGCCAGTAATTGAAAGAGCGGTTGTAGTGTTTCCCATAACTTGCACCCAAATGTCTAAATTAAGGGATGCTTAGCTGTGCTTAACTGGTGCAGTCATCTCCAGAGCCCCAGAAACCCTCCAACACACAGGCATGCAGTTTATTAGCAGCGTCTCCATAGATTATGCTGGATCGCGTTCCATTAGAAAACTTCATTCTGCATTAAACTGCAATGCAATAGGATGTTTGCCAGCATGGAAAGGCCATCTAATTGTGCAAAAGCAGAGATGTGGAGATTGTTTCCGTAATTCATCCAGGCAGGGCTGACACTGCATTATCTAGGAGGCTCTTTGTTCTTTAGTTGCTCATTTCCCAACTCCTACAGGCTCCCGGGCCTCCAGGAGCAGCCCCGACGCCCGTTCCCACCCTGATCCATTATGAGAAGAATCTGATCAGCTTCCATTGTAAATTTAATTTCAAGCAGCCAGACGCTGCCTTCTGGCACCCTGGGATGTTGCTGCTTGTGAATAGCTCTAGATGAAATGTGAGATGCTTTCAAGAAGATGACTATGAACTCCTGGTAGAGAAAGGGAGTCATTGGGAGATGAATGGCATCTGCATAAAGAACAAGCTGTGCGCGATGCATCTGCTGGCACCTCTTCTCGGACGGTGCCGGTTACAGCTTCCAGCGCACGGCAGCACTGGGTGTGCCCCACTTTTCCCAAGGGGAAACTGAGGCTCAGATTGGGCCCCCACTTGTCACTGACATAGAAATAGACCTAGAACCCAGGTCTGGATGCTGAAGGTCTTAACTCCTTCCTCTCCCTCTGCATGACTGGTACTTGTGTGGGCAGTGGTCCTGGGCATGGCAAGATGTCCAGCAGCAATCCTGGCCTCACACCATGAGATGCCATAACCTTCTTCAGTTGTGACGATCACAACTGTCTCCAGACATTGCAGATGTCCATTAGAGTCAAATCACCTTCTGCTGAAACCTCGGCCCCACCTCATGACTTAAACATGTACTGGTTTCTTGGGAATTTTGTTTGTTTGCTTAAATTGTGACTTCTAATGGTCTCTACAGATAGACAAGCATTTCTTTTATTTCTATTGCATCACAATTCAGAAGTGTATAAATGTTCTTTCATGTCATCCTCACCCACCAGCCTGTGAGCTGGTATTGACAGATGCAGGGCACCCAAGGTTCGACTCCCAGTTCAAGGAGCTTAGAATCCACCAACAGGGAAGCTCCACTCACAACACCACCCAAGAGCTAGCAGCTGGAGGAAGCTGAGTATAAAGGATGTTGGGGTTGGGGTGAGGAGGTGATTTTTCAGTCTTCTGTTGGAAGGCATCCATAAAAAAAGTGCAAAACATGAGAGTATCAGAGACAAAGGGGAGAAGAGAAAGAGGCACTCACAAAAGCACAGAGCAGAACTGCAAAACCTACATCTATCAAGTTCTAAGCAATAAACTCCCAAAGGCCTGAGTGATGAAAACACTGAAACCCACGGCTTCCTGGTGGTCCTGCCCCATTGTTGGGATCAGTAATTCCACCCACAAAGAATGATTCCCCCTCAGTCCAGTAACTTTTTCAGCATCTGTCTTCCATGCCTGCATTCCCTGATGGAAATGTTTTATGGGTGGGCCTCTGAAGGGTTGTCAAGACAGGCACTGAAGCCTCAAAACGGCCGGAGTCCGTGGGTCCCAAGAACAGACGGTAAGAGTAGAATGCAGATAACGTTTGGAGGTGACTTCTGGTGCGCAGCAGGTGGCTCACATGCACCAGCCCTGCAAGGAGGGTCAGTGTCCCCTCCATCTTAGAGATGAGACTCAGAGAAGTAAAACTGGCACAGGTCACAGCATTAATAAATGCAGACCCGAGGTGAATATAAATCTAGGTCTGTTCCCCCCACGCCCTAGTGTCTCACAGGAAAATACTGTGAGAGGCAGTGACCGACCCGTTCTGCTAGAAGAACGAAGAAAATGTCATTGCAGCAAACACGCCAGCATGCCCTGAGCACACACTTGACTGGGGACTAGAGTTCACTGCAGGCTGATCGGACTTGTTTTCTGCTTCTAAGTCAGAAGCAGACTTTGAGTCATCCTCCATTCCTTCCTTTTTCCTATTCCCACTCCACAGTCCCATAAAGCCTCCCGTAACACAGGGGACAATGCTTCCCTATAACATCATGCACACCCACGGCTTCTTCTCTCATCACAGTTCTGGTCCAGGCTACCATCACCTCTGGCCTTGGGAGTCAAGACAACAGATGAACTCCCCTTCAACGTGACACCCTAAATTCTCATGGAAATAATCCAAGGAGTATAAAAAGAAGAGCTCTAGATGTCATTGTTGGAAAGTAGGGAAAAAAGACAGGTATCTCAGACTGCATTTGTACACTTAAGAACTTCTACAACTTACAGTACTAGGAAGACCTGGTGAAGAAAAGGCAATAGCGACACAAGATGTTGGCTAAGAAACGTGGCTCGCAATGCATTTTGAAGAAGTAACTGACCACTAGTAGAATAAAATCTCCTGGAAAGGCAAAGAACACTTGAAGCTAGAGAAGAGAAAATAGTAAGGAAACCTGAAAAAAAGAAAGCATTAAATAATATACAAATACAAGCACAAACATTAGTTATCACCAAGAAAGGTGAATAACCTTTCTTCATAAAGAATAAAGAGTCTCACTAAAGATTTAAAAACAGACTTCTAGCTCTATATTGTGCTAAGAGATACACCTAAAATGATGACATAGAAATAATAAAGATAGAGAAACTGGCAAAGATGAGCCCAGAAAACATAAACCTAAGAGAAAATGAAAGAATTAATACTAATGTCAAAGTAGTATTGAAGACAGAAAAAAAAAAAATTTAAGGCTAAAGGGAACTTTTATATTAAAAAATATAAAGTGAATCCTAAAGATCTAATTGCAAGCTAATCTAAACAAAAACATATTAAAACAAAAACATTAAAAAAAAAGACTTACATGCTGAAGAGAATAGCATTAAAATACATAAAAAGAGAGCTTAGATAGAAAAGGAGAGAGTAGTGAGAAATAGAGAAGCCAGCAGTGAAAATAATACATGGCTCATCCTTAACAAACATCATGAAGGCGATAAATAAGAAATTAGAAAACCAGAATAATATTAATGACATGAATTTTTTACCCTTCAACCACAGACTATGTTCTTTTCAAGGAACATTTACAAAAACTAATCTGACTTATAATGAAAAAAATTATCAACAAAATCTCCAAAGCAGACATCATAATCCTATCATAATGCAATAGAGCCAGATGATATTTTTTAAGTATAAAAACATATTACTGGAAAATCTGAGATAAAAAACCCTTGAGTCAAGAAAGGAATAAAATTGCAATTAGAGACTCTTTCTAAAATAACAACCATCCATCAAAATTTACGGGATATGGTCAAATGTATACTTGGGGGATAATGCTAATTAATGTTTTTATTATCAAACAAGAAAATAATGAAACGAATTCAGCTCACAAAATCTGCCAAAGAGCAACATCAGCCTAAGGTAAGAGGGAAAAAAAAAAAAGAATGAATAAAGATAAAAGCAGAAATCAATAAGTTAGATAATAGGGAAAGAATAAAATTGATGGCCCTAGAGTTGGAACTTTCAAAAGACCAATAAACTAGACAAACTCCTGGCAAGACTAATTGGAGAAAAAGAAAGAAAACACAAAAGCATAAGAAGAGATGTGAGAAAAGGGATGTGATCCCAGACACTGTGGAGATAGAAATCTTTCAGGTAAAATAATTTACAATTCTAGGCTGATACTCTGGACATCCAATCTCCAAAAAGTGCCCAATTCCTTAGAGAAGTATACATAAAGAAATGGATCCATAAATAAGAAGAAAATCTGAGTTAACTAGCAAGCATGCAAGAACATGAAAAAAAATCACTAATCTCCAGGGGTCCTGCCAAACACACAGTTGTTATCCGCCCTACACCTCCAAAGGAGTGCCATTCTGACTCCTCTGGGGTCATCTCCTTTTTTCCAAGATGTGAGCTCCTCTGGTTCCAGGGGTGCTAAGAGGCTAAGCCCTGTTCCCAGCCCGTCCCCTTGGCTGAGCCTGCATGCCCCCGGTACCTCTGAAATGAGCAGACCAGTAGATAGCGGAGATGAGGAGCCCAACAAGGGATGGCGCAGTGACACTACACACCCAGGATGCTCCTCCTCAAACACAGCTGGTTGGCCAGGGCAGGTTAGCGGTACCAGGGACCACATCCGGGACCTCCCCTGCCAGAACCACCTCCCATGGAAAGCCCCCCTTTCCACCCCACTCCGGGGGATCTTCTCCACTTCCATTCAGAGCCAGAAAACCTAAAAATCTGAAAACTGGTCCACACCCAACCAGCTGCCCCATTCACCTGATTCAACTTAATCTTTCAACATTTATCAGAAGACTACGCAGATGGCCCGCAGATGGTGTCACCTAAAGTCAACATCTGCCTGTGAGCACTCCCTCCCTGTGACCTCATTCAGGATCATTCTTTTAAGTACCACCCAGTCCCAGTCTCCCAACTTTATTGCCCTTGAAAAATAAATGCACATATTTAGGACGGTGCCTGTCTACCCCACCAGTGTGCGACCGCTATGAAGGCAGCATCTTTGTTGACCTCACTGCTGAGTCCCCAGCACCCAGGCCAGTGTCTGGAATGTAGCAGGTGCTCATAAAATATGTGTGGAATGAATGAGTGAAGAGGACTCCAGGCCTTTCTGCAACTTTCAATGAACACTTACTGGGTGCTAAACCCTGGTGAATGTCCAGGGAAGATGGATAAGCCTAGCATAGTCTAAGAGGACCCACAAGTGAGGGAACCCCAGATGTCCCTACCCCTGATGCAGGCTGAGACGCATCTCCTCTGCACTGCCCTGAAGGGGCAGGAAGGGCGAGAGCAGAGGGATATGCTGTCTGTGACCCTGCTCCGGGAGCTTGCAAGCAAGAGCTCAAGGCATATGAAACAAAGCTTCAGGTTAAGCACTGCAGGCAATCACTCTAATAGTGAACCACTAATTAGCACCTTGGGCTCCCCAGGGCTTATCTGGTAAGTCACTTGGCCTTGGCTTCGTGGGGAGTTCAAAGCCAGGCTTGCAGGAGCAGGGCAAGGTTTGCAATGAAGTACGACAAGCCACCAGGTCATCAAAACCTGGAGAGCCTTGATTCTGGGGCCTTTGTCACAGCAAAGTCTGCTCTTACCTCCCAGACTCCCTCCTTCATGTGAACTCTCCCCCTTGGGAGACAGCTCAGGGGTACAGGAAAGCAGTCTCCTCCTCTCTAGAGCTTTCTCTTCCATCAACCAGGATGGGATCGAGAGTGGGAACTTCCCCCATTTCAAAAAATCTATATCCACAGCCAAGGATACACAAATGCAAGACATATCCAACAAAGCACTAATTGTTTTCAAATACAGGATAGAAGATAAATTCATTATTAGGACTATTAGGACGAAGGACACCTATCTGCTGGGTCCCGGGGGAAGACTGTATTCCTGTATGTGCAACGAATGTACATCAATAGATAGACATACACACCTATGCACGCAAAATCCTTTTCAGTAGGAAGACCTGAATTACTCTATAACCCTTTTGTAATTTCTGCCTAGTTTTCCTAAATGTTCTACTCATCACTCCTGCCGACCAAGTCCTTAAGGAGCTAGGGCTTGAGACACAGAAAGAGAGGAGGCGAAGTGGCCCCAGGAAAAGCGGTCTCTGGTGAGAACCAGGAGCCCTGCACGCGAGTGGACGCTTCCCTGCAGAGATCTTGACTCGGGGCCCCGTTGCTGGTTTCCAGGGGCTGGGGTGCAGGGTACCTGGTCCGCAGGTTCTCTGGCTGGGGAAGCCCATCGAAGACCGACAGGACGTCAAAGTCCTCTTCCAGGGCGAAGGACTGGAACACCAGCTGGACCCTGTGCTGCTCCTCTGCGGTGATGGTCCATGTGCAGTTGGCGTAATTGGGATAGCCATACGGGAAGCCTGGGCTCTCCACTGTCCCATTGGGACCCTGCAGGTGGAACGTGCAGTTCTGGCCTGGGAGAGAGAAAGGGCGCAGGTCAGTATGGCCAGAGGAACTAGAAGCTTCCAGAGACACGGGAGCCATGTGCTGGAGAAGCATGAGCCCACTTGCCCAAGTGCTTCCTGCGGACCCGCCCAGCATGTGGACAGAGGGAGGAAAGGACACGGCCGATGAGCCTGCTTGTGACGGACACGGAGGGCTGACACGCATGTACCCAGTGTCTGAGCCTCAGCACCACCCTGTGAGGTGGAAACGGGTGCTCAGAGACTGTGAGCAGAGGCAAGCAGGCCAGACAGTTTGGCTTTTCCTCACAGTAATAAATACCAGAATGACAACTTCACATCTCGTTCATCGCCCAAAGCCTGCCAGCTCTCCTCTCCAGAGAAAAGAAGCCCTCAGTGGGGAGCCCGTCTGCCCCACCCTAGAGCCCTCTGCCTGCCCCACACTGACCTAGAGGAAGGCCCGCCTGTGAGCTAAGGATAACCCTTCCACACGCCCTGTGGATCCCACCCTCCCGAATCTTCAAGAACCTTAGATAGGCTTCTCCCTTACCTGTTATCTGTGGTCAGTGGTTTCCACTGAGACCCATTTTAAGTGTGCTGAAGACTCTCTCATTAAGAAAGCAATCCCCACTCCACTAGTCATCGCTCCCCTTCACAGCCAAATTTCTAGAAAACACAGTGCATCTAAATGTTCTGTCTCCATTGCCTTACTTCACTCTCACCCTCCAGTCCTGTCGCTGCTAGCCTTCTGGTCCTACTGACCTACCAAACAGGTCACTGAGGTCGCAGACGGCTACAGAAGATACTTTCCAGTCCTGAAATAGCAGACCTGTCTCCCAGCTGCCTCTAAAGCCCTCCTCCGGGAGACCCCGTCCCAGGCAGACCATCTCAGTTTCACTGTCCTCCTGCAGCTCTGGGACCCTGGCTGAAAGGTAGGTTCCTAACACAGCCCCCATCGGGGCTCATCTAACAGGCTCCCCAGCAATGCAAGGGTGCTGCTTGGGGGCTGCACTTGCAGGAAGCAACATGGTTCCAGGCATTCTCAGGCATCACCCCAATCGCCCTCCCTCCTGTTGCTCTCTCTGATCCTTTTCAGCTCAGTGTCGGGGAGGCGCCATTGCTCTCTCCAGGCTAAAGTTCCTCCCATTTACACAGTGAGGACTCGAAACATCACAGCTTGGTCCAGCTCCCCTCTGAGCTCCAGACCCAACATCTCCTTAGGAATGCCCACGTTTGTGATGGTCCCCACTCATCCTGTCCTGACACCTTCCACCCCTTCTTCCCAGCCCCAAGGTCAATTCATCACCATGTCTCCATCTTGACTTTCACCCACCCCACACTCATGTTGCCCCTGGAATACCATAATGACATAACTGGTCAATCACGTTTGCTCCAGTCCTTGCCAATATGGCAGCTGGGCGTCTTTTTAGAAGAGAGGTCTGGTGGGGGGGTCAGCTTCCCATCCCCCACCAACACCAAACCATCAATGGCACCTCATTGCTTTTTCAATAAGGAGAAATCTCTTGTAGACCTATGAGGATCTCTGCATGATCTGGCCCTTTAGTGGCATCTTAGTCTCATGGTCACCATCTTTCGAGTCGAACACCATCCTTCTCAGTCCTCTCCACCTGCATGTTCTCTTACAGCACACTCACATGGCCATGCTCTTCTGTTTCTCTATGCTGGTGCCATTCTCCCCTCCTTGGCATATGTATGTTTCAGATCTCACTCAAGTGCTCTCCTCAACTAGGTCAAAGCCTCTCTTACATGCTCTCATGGCACCATAACCTCTCTCGGGTAGCGCCTATCACAGAATCAAGTGTCCATGCTTCCACATGATTCTTACTTAAGTGTCTGTTTCTTGCCAGGCTATAAGCTCCATGAAAAACAGCATGTGTGAGTTTTCTCATCTTCAAATCTACAACCAAAATTCAGTACGAGACACACAGTAATTTCTCACTAACTTAATATATTCTTGTACTGAATGAGTGTTTGGTTAAACATTCTTCTAGAACTTCACATGTATTGACTTGTTCAAACCCCACCACATCCCTATAAAGGTGGGTACTATTGATAACATCTCCATTTTATGGAGGAAGAACTAAGGCAAAGTGCTATTAAGGAATGAGATCCAAGCCACACCGTGACTCACAGATTTTCTTCAAACAGAAGCTGTCTGCTTCGGATTCCACTTCTTAACTATGATGCTGATATAAACTGACTCACCACTAATTTCTTTAAAAGACCACTTTTGGGATTAACTGACAAAGGACAGTTAATCTCTAAAATGACTTCAGTATTAGAAATCTTGTAACATAAAGTATCCCATTAAAGGAAAAAAAGTTAAGGTTTTTTGAATAAATGTTAAGTGGACATTTAATAAAATTAGACATGTAATCTTGCTTAAAATAAGCATTCGGGACTGGGAAAAAGTGAATTTCCTTGCCATGATAAAGTGTCCATTTTAGAACAATAATCTACATTGTACTTATAGTGAAACACTTGATTAAGATCAGGAACAAGACAGAGATGTTACTATCACCTCTGGGATTTCATGCCTTATTGGAAGAGCTAATCCAAGCGGTACAAAAAGAAAAAAAAAGGAGAAAGCAGAAATATAGTTTGCAGATGATATATCAATATACTCAGAAAACCCAGGAGAATCAATTATAAAGCTATTAGAACTAATAAGAAATTTCAGCAAAATAGCCAAATGCAAAGTAAATATACAAAACCAGTAACATTTCCATCTGCCAGTGACAGATAAAAATATGAAGAAAAGGTCTTGTTTGTGATAACTACAAAATTCATACAATAAATAGAAATTCTTATTAAGAAATGTGCAGACAATATCTAAAAATGACTTTTAGAGAGGGATAAAAATTTTGAATAATTGGAGAGACATAATGTAATCTTGAGTGGAAAGACTAACTACTGAAAGGTTAATTTATAATATTAACCTTTTGAGAAGTTAATTTATAAGCTGAATGCAATTCTGATCAAAAGCCCAGTGACCTCTTTCAAATTTAGTAAAGCAATACCTAAGTTTAACTGGAAAAATACAGTCACAGACAAGGCATTTTTGATTAAAGGTAGTAAGTGTAATAGTTTCAATCTATAAGATATTAAACAAAATCACCCAATCAAATGTTTTTAAATATTGTGGAAGTTGTCTAAGCGTGGACAGGCAGAACATGAAAAAAATGCAGAAATAACCTCAATACACATAACAACTGAAATACGTATAAGACAATATTTAAAAATCAATGAAAAAAAAAACACTGCAGGATCAACTAACAGTTGGAAAAATAACTGAATTATCTTAACTACATCATATACTAAAATGGATAAATAGAAGTGTAATAAAAAATGAGCCAAAAAATAATTCAAGGCATGCTCTGGTGGAGCAGCAGTTAGGTCTGCCACCTCCAAAGAAGCATAGTCCACATACATCCCAAGGACCTAGGTTCCTGTCCCTGGTCTGGAATGGGGAACAATCAACGTGAACAACTAAATAAAAATTAAATTAAAAATGTTTCTTCCTGCTTGCCTGCCTACTCTCCTTCATTCCTGCTTGTACCTTTCCTTTAATAAAACTTTTTAAAAATAATAATAATACTTAGAAGAACCTATAGGCAAATAAATATATGACTAATTTTCTGAACATAAAAACTCTGGAAGATACTATGAGACTGATAGTTTTATACAAAAAGTATATATACAGAGAGAGAGATGGATAATCAATTGAAAGCAAACAAATATGTTAGGCTAAAAAAGTCATGATGTCCCTAACATAGAAAAAACTATTACTCACCAACAAAAAAACAACAAAACCATCATGAAAAAGTTAGAGATTCTTATAAAAGTTAGTTCACAAAATAAGGCATAAGTGGCCTGGGCCAGGTAAACAGTCAACCATCCTAACAATGAAACAGCTCTTCAATCTTCACAACTTGCAAAGCAGACTCCCAGTTCACGTCTCTGAACTTCCTCTCACTGACACCAGTACCCCAGCTACTGAAGCTCACGTGGCTGACATCTGCGTGGTGATGTCATTGCATCCTGTGTGTCATTTATTCATTCATTCACTCATTCCTGTAGGATGGACCCTGCATTGGGCAAGGGGCTCAGATCATAGGCCCAGCAAGCAAATCTATCCACCGAGTGGTACCCTGCTCACGGGGTGCAGAGAGTGATTCTCAAGTACAGACCCCCACGCAGGCCACACCATGAGGGTCACCTTCCTCCGTGTTCTAGACATCCACTGAAAGCACCATCCCCAGCATACGAGACTGCTGCTGGGCTCAGACCACTGGGTTTGCAGTTTCTGATTCTGCAGAATCTGGGGTGAGGGGCCTCAGAATAGAGATCCCTGGGATACTCTCCAAGTTATCAGGGCAAAAGGTGAGAGTAGGGGACAGGGACTAGACAGAACAGAGGGAGGAGAACCAGAGGACAGCTCCATGCAGGGGAAGGGGACTCACGTACTGAACACACAGAGAGGCTAAATGAGGGTCTCTGATAAGGTGCCTCTGTGTGACATCAAACAGCCCCTTGGGAAGTGAAAACGCTGAGTGGGAACTTCGTCCTGGCGCCTGCTACATCCCCAGTGCCTAGAATTCAATAAGTGCTTGCTGAATGGACACACGCACTTTAGCAAAGCCGGGGCAGATAGCAAGGTGGACGGAGGCCAGGTTGTGAAAGGTAAAGGCAAGATTGGCCAGCGAGAAGACGGAGGTCATTCTAGTTCAAACAGTAAATTAAACATTGTGCTCCTGGTGGAAAATTTGGAAAACAGAAGCAAAAAAAGAAAAAGAGAAGCCATCATAAGCGTATCTTCCTTCCATAGGCAAATGCTGTTAATAGTTTCATTCTTTTTTGCCCTAGATTCTTCCATATGAAATATGAAATATCATTGAAATAAAACTGTATTTAAAATGTGATTTTTCTCAGTAAATTAATCTTCGGTCTTAAATTACAAAAGGCGATGTGTACTTGTAATATTCAGAGGTAGGTATACGGCCGAAAGAGAAGTGTACAGAGGAAAGAGGGAATCCAGTCCCCCTCTCTCATTCGACCCAAAGAAAAGTTCATGGACAGAGATGGGTTCCTCTCTGACCTTCTCCTCTCTCATGCAAACCAATTAGACACACGCAGGAGGAATTTTTATTATTTTGCTTTAAAAATAGACCGCAGTTTAGCTCATTTCTCTGCAACTTGTTTTCTCACTTAACAATCCATCAGGGACACCTTCTAGGTCAGTGGATACATATCTAACTTGTTTTTTATATAAATGTGTCGTATTCCACAGCATGGATGTATCTCAATTTATTCAACCACTCCCCTGCTGATAGCCATTCAGGTCCTTTCTCCTTTTTCCTTTGCAACAATTCAGGAAACACTGTACCATGAGCTCTTCCCCGAGATACTGAATCTGTTCACAAACAGCATTTTTAATGGATGCACAACATTCGGTATACGGTTCCACCAGAATTGACTCAGCCATTCTCCTATTGTCAAACATTAAATTGCTTCTGGGTTTGTTTGGGGGTTTTTTTGTTGATGTTGTTGTTATAAATACGACCGGACTCTCTGAATAAGGTCTGGTAACAGAATGCTGGTTAGTGCAGTGGAAAAGACTTTTCCATGGCCAGAGTCCCAGACCCAGCGTTCCCGTGTGCTGGGAACACGACCAGCTTTAGTTTCTCGGGAGTACTGTCCATCTTGGCTGGCTGACCAGAGGCAAGCACTGACAGAGATGGCTAGAAAGGGCTAGAAGCCGTACTCATTTGGCAGTCTCCCAGGGATCAAATGTGTGCTAGTGACTAAGAAAGGTAGTATCCAGAGCTGCTACTCCAGATTGAAAGATGAAGAGAGCTGGAGACCATACCAAAAGGTGTAGATGCTCTTGTCCATGAAATGCTGATTTCTTCCAAGAAACCTGTTCCTCACTTCCAGTGGCTCCCTTCCTGCCAGGGAGACAAGATGCTGCCATGGACTTTCATGGGAGGTCACCTTGCATTTCATTCTCAGTACTCAGAGCTGGCTACTTCTCCCACTCATGCCTTCAGCCTCTCTCCAACGCAGCTGTCAAACACAGCCTGCGCCCTGCAGCCCTAGACAACTAGCCTCTCCATGTCGTTCTTCACACATTTGGGTTGGATGGTTTCCTTAGGAAAGATTCCAGAAAAGCAGGTTCCTGGGTCAAGTACGAACCCTTGCGAGGCTTTAGCTCCCGGATCACCCAAAGGCT
This sequence comes from Solenodon paradoxus, assembly GCA_004363575.1. Taxonomy (NCBI): domain Eukaryota; kingdom Metazoa; phylum Chordata; class Mammalia; order Eulipotyphla; family Solenodontidae; genus Solenodon; species Solenodon paradoxus. The sequence goes on along the minus strand of RJWH01004123.1, from coordinate 56,093 downwards.
TCCTACAAAACAGGCACCAATCCCATTTTCAACAGTCATGTTTAGCAGGACCTATGGAAACATCCTGACCACCACCGTGCATTATTTTATTAAGAACCTTTGCCTACATGCTGGTTGCAAAAAAAATATCCATTTTCTTTTTAGTGTTTCTCTAGGACTCCTAGATTCAATATCTTTTCAAACTTTTCCTAATGATTCAAATTCCTCCTTTGGGGAACTAGCTGATGAAATCTTTTTCATTTTTCATTCAGGTGTATATTTTTTCCTAATTGATTTACATATTTATATCCTCTGTTAATCATATGCCCTACATCTACAATTTGGAGTTGCTGTGGCCTTTTAGTTTTAGTATGTTTGACATAATGAGGTTTCTAAGTTGTATGTACGAAAATCTCCTGTGAGCTCTTACTATTTTTCTTCTCAGTTGGTACTAATTCAAGAATCAGGACTTTCGTTCTTTGTTGTATTTGTTGCAAATACTCTTTTCTACCTGGTTATGCTTTTTGTCTTGTCTACATTTTTACATGCAGATTAAAACATTCAATTTATAGAGGAGGTCACATTTACCTGCATTTTTCTTGGTAAAAATTTTCTTTTATGGATGTTTAGAAAGACTTATCTCTGCCTTCCCATCTCACAAAAAGCCAGTACCTCAGAAGTCACCATACTGGACACCTTACTGTCCTTTGACTTGCTCTCCTGTCTTGTCCCCTCACCCCTGTGATTGGCCATGCTTCCTCCTGGCTGGTCTTCAAGTTCACCACACACCCACCTAAAGACTCTTGCATTTCTGGACCTCCAGCCCAGAAAACTTCCCCCCCAAAATCTGTGTGTGACCCACTCTCTTGCTTCCTTCAGGTCTCCATCAAATATCACTTCTTCAAAGGTCACCCTAAATAAATCCCAGACATTCTTTATCTCAAACTAGATGTTCCAGATTCCTGCTTTATTTGCTTCCAAAGGACTTAGTACCTTCTGACATGTATTTTCCTGGTCATTTCTTTTCTGTTCCCCCACCCCCAACACATACACTAGAATCCAATTTCCATGAGTTCAGAGGTGCCATTTTGTGAGCTGCTCTATTTTGAGCTCCCAGATTCGTACCTGGCACATAGCAGATGGTCACGGAAGACTTATTGCCTGAATGAATGAATTTGTAGCCATCAATTGTCCTTCAGCTCTCTCTGCCCGGGAGGCCTCTCTGCAGTTCCATCAGGAGGCAACTCAGGCACTTTAAGATCACTATGTCATCCAGAAAGCTGTGTTCGTGCCCTCAAGACGACATCAAGTGTTCTTCCTTCGCTGGCTCATCACTCACGATGAATATTACTTTCACTAATGATGATATCATAAGTTTAGTGGTTGCTCTAAGGAGAATCCTTGAATTTCACTCACATTTTTGTCTCCAGGATCCAGTTTAGGACTTGCTCATAGCAGACACTTGGTAGATATTTTTGGAATGAATGGATGAGCAAAATTAATTAATTGTTTTATAATACTCAGACACCACCTACCAGTTTCATGTGTCTGTCTATTTATGGTTTATTCTGAAAATGGCTCAGTGAAAAATTTAAAAGCTTGGGTTGCAGAAACCAAAAGACCTGGGTTCAAATTTGAGTTTTGCTACTTAACACATTATGGATGCTTAAGGTGTGTAAGCCACTTAAACCTTGGTTTCAACATCTTTAAAACGACTGCCCTCGTCTAAGCTGGTTGTACAGATTCCTGGGACATATCTGCTAAATTGCTATGTGCTCAGGACAGCACCTGACTCACTATAAGTGATCAATAAATAGCAGTAATCTTTCAGTAAAGATTTGTACTTGCCTTTCTATAGGTCCCAGTCACTTCTTGTTAAGGTTATTCACAGACATTTTATGCACTTTTTGTTGCTCTAGTGTATGACATTTTTCCTGTGATTATTTTCCAGCTGGTTATTATGAATATACAGAAAAATCTATTGATTTTTATATATTCATCTTGCAACCTACTGGGTTTCTGAACTCTTATTAATTCTAAAGATTTCACAGTTGATTCCCTCGGGTGTCTTAGGTACACAATCATGTTGTCTACAAATAATGATAATTTTGAGTAGATAACTCTTTTGAGAAGTTTGGCAGGAAAATTCAATTCAATTCTGCAAATATTTATTGACTGATAAGGTCAATTCGGGGCAAATTTCATTGAAGACGCCAGCGGGACATCCAGATGGAGATGGCCAGAAGGCAATTAGGGCTGGTGACTGGAATTTGGGAGCGTGCTCCAGGCTGAAGACAGAGATCTGTCAAAGTCATGCAACTAATGAAGCTGCCCAAAGAGGCGACGCGAGGAGAGCCACAGATTCCGTCAACATCACGGCCTCCCAGGGCCTCCCAGGGCCTCCCCTGCCACACAGAGCGCTGACCGACTCCTCCAGTGCACGCTGCGACTCCGACCCATCTCTGTGGCCGCCTTCTGGCGGGCCACCTTGTCTGGATAGAGGGGAGAAGCAGTACCTCTGCCCTCGGCAATCACCCTTTGGAGCAGACAGAGATCACAGCAGCAGCTGTGCTGGCATCAGGCCTCATCTTTGCCTTTGTGCTGAGCCTCAGCCCCATGCTTTGCCATCTACAAACACCCCAGGTCTTTCCTGGAATGCCCTTCTGCTGCCTCTCTGCCTTGAAAATCTCCCTTTTCCAGATTCGGTTCACAGAACACCTCCTCTGAGGAGCCTCTCTGGTCTTCCTGTTCCATAATTTCTCTCTATGTCTGTCTGTCTGTCTGTCTGTCTCTCCTCCTCCTCCTCCTCATCATCCACCACATTCCAGGTCTCTTTCCTCCCAATCTGTGCTTCCCCCTCCAAGAGAAAAATTAAAAATACCTGCCACTTGGTTTATAATCCTTCAGTGGCCCTTCTGGGGAAGAGCCCCCAACCCTAAAACCAGTGCACATGATCATCCATGAGCCCTGCTCCTCTCCCAGGCTGCTGTTTTGTCACCCCTTCCCTAAAATAACTCAGACCCAGGCCAGACTTCATCTGCTTCCTTTCAGGCTCCGCACTCTTTTCCTCACAGAGTCCCCACACTTGCCATTCTTATTGATTGAAGAAGCTTCACTTCCCCATGTCAGGGTCTCTCCAACCTTTGCTCATCTTACAGATTACAGCTGAAACCCACTGCCTTTAGACAATCGTGCTGACTTCTACATCCGCCACACACCCTGCTGTGTCTTCACCCAGCCCTGAATCTCCACCATCACACAGCATGGCTCATGGTCTCTGCGTTCCCAGAGACATGAGGATCCCCAAGGAGAAACACCATGTTCTGTCATATAGTCACACCAATGGCCAGCACCCAGCAAGTAGAAATCTGCATAACATCTGCCCCTTGCACGAAACTCTCCGGGTCACACATCCTACTGAATTTCAGATCCAGACCCTCTCCAGGGTCATAATCCCAGCATGAAGTCCAAGGTCAAGTCTATATTACAGATGAGCATTAAGTGCTGGGTGAGAGAACTACCACGAAGGTTTGTAATAAAGCTGCATGTTGATATTTTTTTCCCCTAGAGATATTAACAATCAGAACAATTTCCACTCGCATGTGATAGTTTAGTCCAGGTTTTCTCCATCTCAGCATGATTGATACTTGGAGCAAGACAATTCTTCTGTGTGGGGACTGTCTTGGGCATCTAAGATGCTCTGCACAATCTCAGTTCTCTGCTCACTGAATGCCAAGTAATACTGCTCCATTGTGACAATTAAAAATGTTCCCAGACTTTGCTAAATTTCCCCAAGAAGGAAAACAATATCTCCTAGTTGGGAACCACTGGTCTAATTCTTAGTTGTTTTAGAGTTCCTAACTAGAGCTAGAAAAAACTCAGTGGCAGCTCCCCAGGGTGATCTGAAAGATGTAGCTGGGAGCAGGACAGTCTGGCAAGGGCTCTAGAATAATATCCAGAAGACTCTAACAGAATGATATACCTGAGTCCAAGCTCTCACCCAATTCATTTCAGGAATTCACCAACCAAAAGAGCCTGTCCGCAGACTCCCAGACCAGTGGGTCGTTACCTTTATGGTGTCGCGCGCCCTTTGACAGTCTGGGTAAAGCCTTCGCAAATGATGTTCTCGATGAATAAAACAAAATATAGAGAATTACAAAGGAACCCAATTATATTGAAATAGAGCTTTCAAAATATTTTGAAAATCTGTCACATAGTAAAATGGGTACTCCTTTATTAATGCATTATTAACAAGAGCTAACAGTGGGCCTGATAAAAGCTGTAGCTCAAAGCAGAGACGCTATTGCGAGATGGTGGCAACAACTGCGATATTCTGTGAGACTATCTTATCAGTGACAAGCTCCCAGGTAGTGCTATTATACCATGCTTTGCTGCCTACATTCACAACGGATAGGAATGCTCAATTTCAGCGGGAGATGTGTGAAAATAAAGTTGCAAAGTTCCCCATCCCATCCAAGTTAGGGACTTGGATTCTGCTGAGAACCTCAGAGATCAAAGTCAGACTTAATTTTACATCCATCAAGTCTGAGGAGGGGCTGCTGATTTCCAGGCTGTATGTGGAAGGTGAGTGTGAGGGGGCGGGGCTGGGGGAGGTCGGGGTGTTGGGTTGTGTATAAAAAGTCCACACCTTCCAGGAGTTCACAGCAGAGTATAGAGACAGACACATGGCCCATTTTATAGGGTCTCAGAGAGGTTCATGTGGAACCTCAGGGAAACATCAGAGAATACAACCAGCAGCCCCAGGAAGTCTGGTGTCTTTATGCAGGTGGGAGAAGGGAACCAACACGTATCCACCTGTTTCATTGCCATTACTTTTCCAACACTTGCAGTGACCCTTCAAAATAGCTGTTATGCCCCTACCTCCTACCACTTTACAGGTGAAGTAACTGAAGTGCCTCCAGGTCTAAGACTACACTCAAGGTCAAACAGGTAGCAAAGGAAGAGCTGAAATGCAAACCCAGGTCTGTGGGAAAGCAGAGCTCAGGCCCCTCCCTCTGTCGGCTGCAAGGATCCCACACACCATCTCTGACACACCTCCAAAGCTGGAGTCCTCCGAAGCTATTTCCACTCTACCCCCAGTGTCAAGGGTAGAGATAGGATGTACTGAAAAGAGCTGAGCTCAGTTGCTGTGCCTCAGGGACATGAAAACAAACAGGGTCTCCTTCCTTTCCAGCTGGGGATGCTTCCAGCAAAAGCACAGAACAAAGTGAGGTTGACAGGGTGAGGCAGCAAGCCTGCCCTGGCACCACATCCAGCTGCTCTGTGGGAAACATCCCATGCTGCTCAGCTTCCTAATTCTAACTCCAGGCGCTCTGCTTCTCCTGGACATGCTGAAGATAGAAGCCGCCACTGTGGACCAAACATGACTGTCCCCACCTGACAATTCAGATACAGCTCATTCATCATCATTTTGACCAGTGCAAGTCAGGGGCTGTTTACTGTGTTGACAAGGGATCCTGGGCCAGCAGAGGTCTCTGCACCGCCAAGGGAGGAATCTCTCACTCATCAGTGTGTGTCACATCCCTGGATCTCTGGGCACTGAGAGAAGGAGGCCAGGGTACCTCGGGACATGTGCCTCGGCCAGGCCGGTCCTGCTCCCGACTACGTCTTTCAGAGAGCAGCGGCGGGGAGCCACCTTCGAGTTCTCTTCTGGGGGAAAAAACCTGAGCTGTGGCTTTGGTTCACCTTGGAGACAGTGGTGAGCACAGATGTGTGGTCCATTCCTTTAGTTGTTTAAAACACAGTATTGCACACCCACTGCATCTCGGGCACTCTCCCGGCCCTCATGGTGCTTAATCTAACAACAACCGATTACTAAATTTGTTTTCTGCACCAGGTGCTGGCTTCTGCAACTTACATATAACTCATTCCACCCTCATGACTGTATTAGAGAGGAATGATTGTGATTCTCACTTTACAGACAAGGAAACTGAAGCACAGGAAGGTCAAGTAGTCTGCCCAAGGTCAGACCACGGAGAGGTGGGAGAAAGAGGTAATCTAGTGCCAAATCATGCCTTCTTAACGACTGCTCCACAGATGTACAGATGGATGGATGAGAGTGGGGGGAACATGGCTAGCTGCTTATTTTGCAAGTATGATAGACCACATCTCTTTCTAGGGCATTCTCATAGGGAAAGAACACTGCCTTGGGGAGTCCTTTGCTCAAGTGTCAATAATCTCAGCTCAGACTCCTAGGCTTCTGCCCTTTGAGGTTAAGCCCACTAAAGTGAAGGTCAGAATGTCATCCTAAGGAATTCCATGTGGAGACTTCTGAGCACAATGAACTTCCTAGAAGAAAAAGAGGAAACTTGGGAAACAGCAGTGAATTGTTAAAATTGTGTGAAACCATAGTAGAGACCTTATCTGACTCAGTATTAAATCCCAGCATCGGTTTTGGCATTTCACAGACACTCAGCTAAAATTTGTTAAGTAAACAGATTTGCATGATCGGTTGTCATCTGTGCCTTTTGTTGTGTTGGTGTTGTTTATCCATTTAAAAAGCTCCTCGCTGTTGTTTTGTATAATAAACACACCATAGTGGAACTGGATTCATCCCTAAGGGACACAGGTAACTTCAAGTCTTTCTTCCTTATGTGACTCACATCTGAAAATTAATAAAAAGAATTCAAAAAGCCCGAACACGGTACAGTAGAAATACTCATCAAGCCTTGGTTCTTAACTCTACTTTGCTACTTAATGGCAAGGGATATGGTCAAGTCTTTAGTCACATCAGACCTGCTTAAGGGTCCCTCTACATAGATGCCATAGATGCCCAGTCAACTGGTCCCCCAAGTGACTGGCTGGTGCCAGAGTGAAAGAGCCTTGTCCATGGTCCTGAACCATTCATGGACTCCAGGACTGCTGTTTCTCCAGACACTGGGCCATAAGGGATGACTTCCAACGTCTCCCAGGATTTCTGCAGCAGGTGGAAAAGTAAAGGGGAGCTAGTGATATGAAGAAGCAGAGGGAGAGAGCTGGGTCTGGAAAGAGGGGTTGACGAGCTAGAGGTGAGGGCACTGAAGATCTACTCAGGGTCCTGAGACAGTACCAGAGTGAATCAGAGGCCACACTAGACACAACTTGACTCAGGAACCTGGGGTGAGGAAGACGGTATTGCGCCTTAGATGGTATTGTACCCTTAGGAGTGTATTTGTGACATGCTCCTCACACTGCCCAGCATCCAGTAAGGATGGGCAGGACAGATGGGAGACACTCTGGAGATAAGAGGTGGGCATCTGAGATTCAGTAAAACACAAAATCATACATCCGAAGGGTCAGAGTCATGATGTGACCTTAGCTCCTAATAGTTGTGTGCAGCCTCTTTTCCTTCCATACATATTCTACCCCTTTCATCGACCTAGCAGCTTTAAACTGGACATCTGCTGGGAATGCCAACGGCTCACCTATGGAGACTTTTACAGCAGCTACAGGGTAAACTCAGTGCAGATGTTTTTTAAATTAGGCATTCAAAGGTCATCTGCAATTTTATTTTGTTTTTCCCACTCTTCAACAGATGTGCTGCTCTTTTTACATGCTAAGGAAAGGGTTTTGTGTTTTGATGCCCTCAAGTGTACATTTGAATTTTATATGAGCTGTTGGTGATCTGAAAATTGTTTCTATCAAAAGGGAGAGCTGAAATCAGCACTCTCTGTTCAAGCAAATTAGTGATGAGGTCAGTCCTGGCCCATCCTAGCTGAAACCAGCCTCGATGCCAGCAAGGATTTATTCATTCAACCGATACTCACTCACTCTGCCACCTGCCAGGCGCAGAACAGACACCATGTCTGCTCTCACAGAGTCGCCCTCTCCTGCTCACTCCTCTCCAGCCAAGCTTGTCTTCCTCCTACCACAAGACAGCCATGCTCTTGTCTCAGGCCTTTGCACTAATTTTCTCCTCTACTTGCAAGAGGCTTTCCCCCAAATATGGTGAACTCCCCCGAACCCCCACTGAAGTCTTCGTTCAACATTCTCTTCTCCTTTAGGTCTCCATTGACACCCTCTGTCAATAACCTGCTCCCCCACCCCACCTTCACCTCCTTCCCCAGCACCTCTCAGCTCTCCCTTTACTTGCTCCATATTCTTTCTTCTATAGCCTGTATCACTGTACAGCAACCTAGGTGATTTACTTATATATTGTGTCTACTATCTAATTTTTCTGCTAGAATATTCCCTTTACAAGCACAAGGTTTTTGTTTTATTCATGGATGCATCCTAAGTGCTCAAACAGTGACGGACACACAGTAGGCACCAAGCATTTGCTGGATGGAGGAATGAACTACAATCCAATGCATTAACAAAGGTGCACCTCATGCGGACTCACCACCTCAAAGACCCACGGAGCCAAAAAGCTGATGTGGCACCGTGTGAAAACAGTCTGGGGAGGAAACATGCCACAGGAGAATTAGAGTTGAGGAGGGGAAATCCTGATTTTCACTGGCCACCTCCCCACTAGACTAGGTTCCCTGAGGGCAGGGAGGATGGTCATCAGCACACTAACTCATCAGTCAGTCCTTCAGGGTCCAGCACCGGGCTGCCCAGGGGAGCAGAGGGCAAGAAGCCCGAGGTTGAAGAAGACCTACCATGTGTCAGGCACAGACGATGTGCTGACATAACGCTGAGCTTCTCGCTCACATTCTTTCTTCCGAGCCTCACAACACCCCAAAGAGTGAGGCGTTCTTTCTGACCCTGTTTAGCACATGAGAGTGAGGCTAAGTCACACAACCAAGTTCATACAGATGGTAAAGCTGAGGTTCAAATACCATGGTTGCCTGACTCATTTTTTAAAATGAGATCTAAGGGATATGTCCTACCACAGCACTGTGATGAGGGAGGATGGAGGGAGGGAGGCAGGGAGGGAGGGAGAAGGAAGGGAGAAGGAAGGGCAAGAGGAAGGAAAGGAGAAGGAAGATGATAGAGCAGGCCCTGTGCCAGGTGTCTCACGAGCTGTAAATGCTGACCAGAGCACAGGAGGAGCCTCTCCTCTTGGCTCAACAGGACTCCATACAGCCCTGCTCCCACCCAACCTCAGATGACGCACAAAGACGCACACCTTATCCTGCAGGAGACTTCATATAAATTAATACTTTGAAATTCTCTCTCCAGCTCTCTCTCTCACTCTCACCCCTTTTCCTTTCTTCCTCCCTCCCTGCCCCCCTTCTAGCTTGAATGAACTGAAGAAAAAATACATTTGAGTGGGTGGAAAGATAATCTAAAAACTGTGTCGGAGTAGCAGAGGAAAGCAGTTCCTTCGAAACGCTCTATGAAAGGCCGGCATCGCCACTCATCGCTACCCCTCATGTATATATACGCAGGCGGCGAGCACTGATCAGGCTGGGCGTGTGAGGCATCTGGGTCAGATTCGACCAGTGACCTCAGACACACGGTGCTGGCTTTCACGGTCTTGGCTCACCCTGGGTGTCCTCCAGCCTGATCGCCGCAGCCGCGGCCTCCACATCTACAAGCTGTCCACTGGCCTCCTTACCCAAGCAGAGCCTCACCCCAGGCGCTCCACCCATGCGGTCACCCATACAGCGCCCCAGAGAGCTTCTCTCTATAGTCCTATGGATGAGTCTCCTAGAGTCTCTTCAGGCCCCCCAGAAATTCCACCAAGGCCGGCTGCTTTATGCTGTAAGCAGAGCAAAACAGTTTCATCAAGTCAGAGATTGGGGCGAGAATTCCCAGGGCCATCTGCTGGGTGACTCTGGGAATAATCGTAAGTATATGTTGAATAATCAAATGAGTGAATAAATGAATGGGCTTCCAGTGAGAGAACATGTAAAGAAAAAGTCTAGATCAGGTCTCAAGAGTGTCGCTGACCCCAATGCTGAGGATCTGGCAGGAAACATACTGGCTCATGAAGGAGCAAGAACAATGGAAAGACAAGAATTTGAGACAATGCAGCAGATATATATGAGGGCCTCCCACAAAATGGTCTGGCCCCTTCCTGGCAATGCTCATGATTATAGGGCAGCTGGTGATCTGAACGACCAGGGAAGGGCAGAAAACTTATATAAAGGAGAAAAAGGGATGCGGTGGGAAAGCGAGACCCGGATTCATCCCACTGCTGTGAGCTAACTCTGCCCATGGCTGGGCCACCTCTTAGCTCAGATATCTTAGGTTAGGCTAGGGAACCTGTTCTGCCACTACTTCATTATACTCTCTTGGTGACATTTCCCATGTGGACTTCTAGGATCTAGACAGACCCATCCTATTTTGCCTCCCAAGAGGGAAGTGTGAGTCTGATCATGCACAACTAGAGAAAATAAAGGAATCCCGTGTATTGGGGAGGCAGAGCTGGGACCCACAACCTCTGACTCCTAATAGGTTTTATAGATGCAATATCCTCTTAAAACACAAATATCTCTGAAATGGCTAAGAGCCCATGCTGCCTGCAGTATGGACACCAGTCAACCATCATATGACCCTGGTCAGCTACCGGGCTGAAGAGAGTATGTCATGGTCCAGAAAAGTCTTTACATAAAAGGCATGAAGTCTTCTAGCCCAGAGTTCAGTAAACTCCTCTGAGGGATAGTGAGTAAGAATGTCTGGGAAATGCCAGTCAAAGAAGGTCTGGAGAATGACATCTGCAACCTGGAAACATAGGAAACCCCTGGCCTCATTCTCCCACAGGGAGACCAACTTAGCAATATAGAGTCCAAAAATGTCTTTATTTTTTTTTTTTTTTTTTTTTTAAGGAAAGATGCAGGCAGGAATGAAGGTAAGCAGGGAGGCAGGAGGAGACAGAAGGAAGAAGCATCCTTAGTTTATTTTTATTTGGTTGCTCATGCTGGTTGCTTCCCCCGGACCTGGGACTCAGACCCAGAGTATGTGACCTGCATCCTTCAGAGGTGGTTGACCCAACAGCAGCTCCACCAGGACGTGCCAAATGAAAACTCCAGAAACCACCTAAAAAGTCACAGAAACCCAGGAAAACTCAAAGTCAAGAACAGTCGCCTGAAGCAGGTGAGAAAAGCCATTTCATAGCAGTCGCAACAGCCCTTCTGCCAAGCCAGCATAGCTCAGCACAACTGGGAGAAATAACCCAACTTGAGAAGGAAAGGGAAGAGTGAATCATAATCCAGCGTTCCAGATTTTTAGGAAATTTCACCAGGCGCATTTTGTCTCACCTGATTTAGAGTGGAAACGGAGAACCCGCACGCACTGGCTGCCTGGCAGCCACAGAAAACACCAGACCTCAGAGCCTGCGCAGCAGGGAGAACCTGCAGCACCACACACAGACACTAGAGGGAGCAGGGAATGACAAGCGTCTCAAAAAGAAAATGGCACCACTCAAAACTGGGAAACTGCCTGCAAACGCTCCAAGAAGACACGTCCCTAGAAAAGGTTTGAGCGGCCCCCAAAAGGTCTAGTAAGATTAGTTGGTGAAGATCTTTTCCTGGATGAAGGCAGTCCATGTACCTGCGATGCAAAAGTCAGCAAAAGAAATATGAAGGCACATGGAGAAATCAAGAGAAAAAAAAATGGCATAGCCAAAGAAAAAATAAATCTCCAAGAATACCTGCGAGAAATGGAAAACCATGAGTTACTGACAAAGAACTCAAAATAAGCATCTTTTAAAAATTCATGGCACTACAGGATAGCACAGACTTGTCTGTCTCAACAACACCAAGAAAATGACGCATGAATAAAATGAGAATGCCAGCAAAGACAGAGAAACTATTTACCAAGAGCCAAACAGAAATTATGGAGCCAAGGAATACAATAAATAAAATTAAAAATTCACTAGCAGGGTTCAGTAACAGACTTGAGCAAGCAGAAGATTCAGTGAACTCAAAATGGGACATTTGAAATTGCAGAAATAAATCAAGAACAAATAAAATGAAAGTAAAAAAATGAAGAAAATTAAACAATAGACATCAAAAAAAGAGAACCAATTCAAACAATAGACTTTTGGTGGGGAAAAAAACACAAATCAGAGGGTGCAGGAAGAGAGGGGTGGGGTGGGGCTAAACGGAGAAATGGGGACTAATTGTATAATGAAAGGGAAAAAAGGAAAGAGTGGTAAACCTATTGCATTATATAGAGATGTGAATTTGCTAGCATGTATATCTCAAAATTGGTTAATGCCAAAATGCAATAGACCTTCACCAAAATCAATTAAAAATAATAAATAATTTTCAAAAATAAAGTGGAAAAAATCCAAAGGGATTTGGGAATATCATCTAGCAGATCCATAATACACTTTTTAAGAATCACAAAAGGATAATACAAAGAGAAAGGAGTAGAAACTTTATCTGAAGAAATCATGGCCAAAATCTTCCCAATTCTTAGGAAAGAGATGGACATCCAAATTTAAAAAGCACAAAAGACTCCCACTAGGCTGAACTCAGAGATACCTGCACTTTGATGCATTATAATAAACTGCCACACATCAGACAAAGAATTTCATAAGCAAGAAGAGGAATAGTGACTTGTCACATACAACGGAATTCTTATGAGATTATCTGCAGATTTCTCAGCAGAATTATTGCAGGTCAGAGAAAGTGGGAAGGTATATTCAAAATACTGAAAGCAAAAGTGACAATCAAGGATACTATATCAAGCAAACCCGTCCCCCAAGCACTAAAATAAGGACCTTCACAGATAATTATAAACTTCAGAAGCTCATCACAAACAGACTTGCCTCCCATGTATTGCTAAAGGAAGTCCTTCGAGTTGAAATAAAAGTACACAAAAGCAACACAAAAGTATATGAAAACATAAAGCTCTCTGGTAATGGCAAATAGCAAATAAAGAAGCCTGTAATATAGTAATGGTGATGCAAAAATCACTTCTAATTCTGGTATAAAATTTAAAAGATAAATGTATAAAAATAACTAGAGCTGTAAAATTACATTAATGGACACAACATGTGAACAGATGCAGGTTGTGACACTGCTAACATAAAGCTGGGAAAGAAGTAAAGAAGCGGAATTTCTGTGGGTAACGGAAGTTATCATCTTGAAACTTTGTTTTATTTTTAAGAAGGGAGGAAGGGAGAAGACAAAGAAGCATGGAAGGGAAGAAAGGAGAAAAGGAGAAAGGATGGAGAGGAGGGAGGGAGGAAGGAAGCGAGGGAGAAAAGAGAATAACATCTTTATAAATTTTACTTTGGTTCTTCACCCCAGTCCCAGGATCCAAACCCAGGTCTTTGGGTTTTACATGGTCTGCATGCCAGAGTCTTTGCATCCTGAGCCACAAGGGCACACAATTAAACACATTGCTTTAACTATAAAATATTTTATGTAATTCCCATAGTAACTATAGAATATTTCTATAAGAAAATGAGAATCAAAGCATATCCATTTTAAAAAAATCAGCCAAACACAAAGGAAGACAGCAAAAGAGAAAAAGGACAAAGTAACTATAAGAAATGAACAAAGTGGTAATAAGTAAGTCCTTCTCTATCAGCAATTACTTTAAATGTAAACAGATTAAACTCTGTCAAAAGATATAGAGTGGCTGAGGATTCGAAGATTTAATGATACGCTCTCTATGAGCCTCAGTTTTAATATAAGGAAACACACACATGTATGTATTTTGCATGGAAAATAATACTCCATGCAAATTAGAATTTCAGGGTTGACTATACTTAAATCGGAGCAAAGCAACTTTAAATCAAACACTGTCACGCAACATAAAGAAGGACATTCTCGATCTCTCTCTCTTGGTCTGTGTCTGTGTGTGCCTAACAACATTGACAGAAATAAAGGGACAAATAGATAATAATACATAATACTAGGAGATTTCAAAGCCCCTCTTTCAATAATGGATAGAACACGACAGAAGTTCAATAAAGAAACAAAAGACTTGAAGAACATCATCGACCAGCTGGACTTAAGAGTCACTAACAGAGCATTCCACACAACAGCAGCAGAGTGACATTCATCTCAAGCACACACAAAACAGTCTCCGACAGCACACATTCTGACACTGAAAAACAAACCTTGACAAATTCAGGAAGACTGAAGTCATACCAAGAGTCTTGTCTGACCACAACGGAATAAACCAGAAATCAACAGCAAAAGGAAAACTGGAAAATTCACGAAGAGTGAAACTTAAATGACATATCACTGAACAAACAACAGGTCAAGAAGACATCGCGAGGAAAATGTGAAGATATCTTGAAACAAATGAAAATGAAAGCACAGCATGCCAAGCTGTGGCACGCAGTAAAAACCGCACTAAGAAGACGTCTTCTTTTCAATGCCTCTGTTAAAAAAGGAAGATCTCAAATCAAGAATCTAATTTTACATTCCAAAACACTTGAAAAAGTATAACAGTACATCCAAATTCAGAGCAAAGGCAGTGAAGACAAGAACAGAAATAAACAAATAGAAAAACAGAGAAAAAAATAACCAAACTAAAAGTTGGTTTTTGAAAAGAAATAAAATTGACAAACCCTTAGCTAGACTGGTAAAAAACCAGAAAACTCAGGTAACAAAAATCAGAAATGAAAGAGGGAACATTAAAACTGACACTGTAATTGCTTGTCTTTCTCCTTCTGGCTTATCTCTCTAAGCATCATTCCTTCATCATACACCACAAATATGTGTTGTATAAAGAAAGCAAGCAAACAAATGAACTAAATTAAACAAAAATAAACTAAAAAAGAACCAAATCAAAGAATGGACTTTTAGCAAAAAAAAGCAAATCAAATATTGTTGGAAGGAAAGAGGGAAGGAGGGACAAATGGAGTAGAGGGGATCAATTTTAAAGTGAAGGAAAAGCTGAAATGGTGATAAATTTACAAATATTGTACATAGATGTATATCTCTGCTCTGGTGTATACCTTAAAATTATTTAATGTTATAATGCAATATCTCTTCAATAAAATCAATTTTCAAAAAGGATGCCACATAAATAGAGTCATAAGAGACAACTATTAATAATTATGTGCTATCAAATTGGATAATCAAAAATGAATACATTTCTGGAAACATACAACTTAAAAGACTGAATCATGAAGAAATTTTTAAAAAATCTAAGTGGACTTGTAACAACTACAGGGGTTTAATTAGTAATTAAAAAAAAAAACTCAAAACAAAGCAAAGCCCAGCACCCTATGGCTTCTGGTATGGATAATTCCACCAAACATTTAAAGAAGAATCAACATCAGTGCTTCTTAAACTCTCTCAAAAATGCAAGTAGAGAAAACTTCCAAACTCATTTTATGAGACCAATATTATGATTCGGATCTGATACAAAAATCCAAGATACTATGAGAAAACTAAAGGCCAATATTTCTAATGAATATTAATTTAAAAATTCAAAACAAAATCTGGAAAACAATTCAAAATTACATCAAAAGCAGCACGTGCCCTGACAAGTGAAGATTTTTCTGGAATTTCAACATACAAAATTTGGTCAACATAATACATTGCATTAAGTTGATCATATTAACAGAACGACAGGGAAAATATGATCACATCAAGTGATGCAGAAAGAAAGCATTTGACAAAGTTAAACAACCCTCATGATAAAAAAACACCCAACTCCTAGGAATATATGGAAATTGCATCAATATAATAAAGTCACATATGAAAAAACCACAGCTAAAATTGAATACAATGATGCAAACCCAAAAGCTTTCCCTCTAAGATCAGAAACAAGGAAATGATGGCCTCTCCCACTACTTCTATTCAATATAGTGCAGGACAATGCCTCCTCTTTCAGAGTAAGTAGGCATGAAAATGAAATCAAAGGCAACCAAGTTGGAAAGGAAGATGGAAAATGACCTCTGTTCATAGAGGACACAGTCTTACAAGCACCAAACTCTAAAGACTTCACACACACATGCATACGAACTATACACACACACACCTGATATAACTAATAAATTCAGCAAAATATTATGATATAAAATAAACAACACAAAAACAGTTGTGTTTCCACACACTAATAAAAGCCATTCGAAAAGAAAATTTAAAAAGCAATCTCACAATTGCAACAACTCAAAATAAAATACTTAGGAATATATTGAACATAGAGGCAAAATACTTGCACACTGAAAACTATAAAGCATTGCTGAAAGAAATGAAAGAAGACACAATAGATGACAACATATCTTATGTTTATGGATTGAAAGACTTAATATAATTTAAAAAAAGACCTAGAAATTCAATGCAATCCCTATCAAAATCTCAATTGCGTTTTTTAGTAAAACTCACATGCTATCTAAAAGAACCAAAAAAGAAAATCTTTGGAAATAAAAATAAAGTGGAAGATTCACATTTCTTGACTTTAAACTTTTTTTAAAAATACAGTAATCAAAACCATATGGTACTGACAGAAAAGCAGACTTTACATCAATGGAAAAAAATAGAGTCCAGAAATGAGCCCTCATATATATGGCTAAATGATTTTTAACAAGACCGCCAAGGTTACATAATGAAGAAAGTATAATCTTTTCAACAAAGCATGCTGGAAAAACTGGATATCCACACGCCAAAGAATGAAGTCAGACCGTTACCTTACACCATATACAAAACAACTCACAGTGGATTATAGATAAATGTAAGATCTGAAACTATACTAGAAGAAAACACATGAGAAAATCTTGATGACACTGACAATGACCTCTTGGCAACATATAACGCCAGACACAGACAAGAAAAGCAAAAACAGATAAACAGGACCACAGCCACACAATGTAAAAACTGCTTATAACAGTGAAGGAAACCATCAACAGAGGGAAAAGGCAACCTATGGAATGGGAAATACTGTCTGCAAACCATATATCTGTGAAAAATGAAACCACAGATTATATAAAGAACTCATAACTCCACAAGCAAAAACAAATATCATTTTGAAATGGGCAAAAGACTGGGATAGACATTTCTTCAAAGAAGATACACAAATGACCAAGAAGCAGGTGGAAAGATGCTCAAAAATCACTGATCATCAGGGAAATGCAAATCAAAACCACAATGAAATACCACCTCACACCCATCAGGATGACATGGGAAAACAAATGTCGGTGAGGCTGTTGGGAAACTGGAACAGTGCAGAATTCTCAAATAATTAAAACTAGAATTACCATATGATCCAACATCTCACATTGGAGTATATATCCCATACAATTGAAATGGCATCTCAAAATCTACAAACGTATGTTTATTGCAGCGTGACTTATAACAGATAAGAAGTGAAAGCAGCCTAAATGCCCCTCTTGCAGCAGATGAGCGATAAAGAGAAGGTGGTGATCTGCATGCAGAGTGAAATACTATTCAGCCTTAAAGAGGAGCAATCCCTATAATATGCTACCTTATGGATAAACCTTGAGGACAGCTATGCTAAATGAAATTAGTCAGTCACCAAAGGAAACGTAGTGTATGATTTCACTTCTACGAGGCATCTAAAGCACTCAAATTCTTAGAAAGCGGTGGCTGGGGCTGAGAAAGGCGGACAGAGGAGACGGTGTTCAGTGGGTGTAGTTTTAGGTTTGCAACATAAAAAAAGCTCTAGAGGTCTGCTGACCAAGAAGATGCATATGGTACCACTGCTGTACTGGACACTTAAAATGGTTCAAATGGTCAGTGTTATGCTATGTGCTTTTTACCTCAATAAAGAAAAAGAGGGGAGACTTGGGAGCTTGGGTACAATTTATACCATGTAAAGGGTGAAGAAAGATGACAATCAATTGGAGACTAATTTTATTTCTTTCCATTAGAGGTGGGAAAACATAACCTCCTTTCATATGGGCAAATATGTCTTTCCCTATTATATTTTTCTTGAGAGCATGTATTCACAGCCAACATGATGTTATGTATTTACTTACTTATCTGTTTATTGTCTGCCAATAACCAGACATGCAATTTCCCTCAGGCCAGGCTTTTTTGTATTTCTTTCTTGTTCACTATGGAATCTTCAGTCTAGGAGAATGTGTGGCCTATAATAGGTACATAACGAATATCTGATGAGTAAATGAATGGAGCGGGAGGTGGGGCGAGCCAGCACAGGACATCTGAAGCCAGAACTCCCGCCCTGATTCGCAATTCTTCTTGGTAAAGAGAGAAACGAAGGGAGAAGGCAGGTAACTGACTGGAATGAGCAGATGCCTTCAGGCCGGGCTATAGGAGCGGCCAGAGCCGGGTCGGAGCAGGAGCGGTGGGCAAGTCCATCAGTTAGAGGCGCTCTTTATGCCACTTCAGCAGAACAGTGCAGACCGTGCCCACAAGTTCTCCCAGTTCAAAGCAGCTGTTCTCCCTTAAGGCTACTGAACCACTGATCAGAATAAAAGACCTCAGTTCTTCCCAGTCTTCATACCCTACGTCAATGCTTCTCAAACTTTCCTGTGTATAAATCACCTGGGCACTTATGAGGTCTGGGTAAGGCTTGACAATCTGCATTTTCACCAGTGGCCAAGTAATACTGATACAAAGCCTTGCTTACATGGGTTTATTCTCCACCTGTGACCCCTGGGAAGCTTTGTAAAATCACAACGCCCAGGCTCCCCAACCCTGACCAATTAAATTAGAATGTCGGGGAGAGGACCCCAGAAAGGTGCAGCCAAGTCTTCAAGGCCCTCTGAGGATGCTGATTCCAGGGACACTGAGGCACTGCTTTAGCCTCTGCATACAACTCACTCAGCTGAGTCCTTCTGGGGCCTCTGAGATGTCACTGCTGCTGCTGAGGGCCTGCTGAGCCATGTGCTGCCACGCACCTGCTTCTTCTGGGACACGCAAGTGTGGAAACACTCTTAGGCAGCTGATTCTTCCACCCTGTGACCTCTACCTCTCTTCCTGCTGGCGGGGAGTTGGCATTCTCTCCCAGTCCAGTAGAACAACAGTTTTCTGTCTGGAGACACAGCTAATTGTCTTTGATCCAGAATCCCTGCCTCCTCTTGACCCTCAAGCTACGTGGCCCTGACTGGCCTCTTAAGCATTCATGGTGAATTTTCTCTCTGGTGCCACCTTGTTTCACCCAGCATTTTCATTTTCATGGACCCTCCTCCACCCCCGCCCATTATACAGGGCCACATATTTCCAAAGCCCATCTGTGACTGGGATTCCAGTTCTTTCTCATGGAACAACTAAGACCCATGAAAACCCGACATGTGGTCAAAAGATCCCACGACAAGTAAGGCACCATGTGGCCGGGGGAGGGTGCAGCCTGATTCCTTGTATCTGATCTCAGCTGTGACTCCAGCAAGATGCTCTCATGTGTCTTGGACACCTGCTATACACCAGATCCTGCTTTTAATGTTCTGCCTCATAGAATCCTCCTGACAGCCCTGGGAAGCAGGTACTATTGATGTCCCCGAGGACAGAGAAGCGTGCGAAGGCACAGAGACTGAGAAAACTACTCAAGGTCACCCAGCTAGAAAGTAGCTGAGTGAAGAGGCGAACCCAGGCATCTTGGTTCCAGATCCCATGAGTTCAACCACAACACTTAGCAACCACCCAGGCAGACTTAAATGCTCTTCTTGATGTTACAGATGGAGACCAGCTCCTTAAAGTCAAAAAAAAAACCTTCCAAAATTATTCCGCTAACAGGCACTGGATCTAGGATTCCAATCTAAGAGAGACTTCAAAATGTCATGCTCAGCTCAAGGAAGGAAACTCCCACGTTCTTCGTAGATGCTACCATTTACTACTCACCATGCACTAGGCACACGTGTGAGATGGTTCTTCAGGGTCAGACTCATACTGTACAGGATCCAGAGAAACAGCAGCCATGAGCCCTCTGCTTAAAAACAAGCTACCAGCTGGTGGGTGGACCAGGGAGGAAGGGGAGGGCACAGAATAGCAGGACAGTCACTTTAAACTTGACCTCTGGGAGAGTCTAAGTGGTCACTGCTCCTGCCTGGGATGGTCACCAGGCTACAGGATCCAGGTGACACTCTACGCCCACACACACACTCCTGTACACAAGCACAGTATCTATTTTCTCATCTGCCCTCCCCCGGGCTTGCTCAGAATTCCAAGTTCATAAGCAGAGCATGGGCAGAAAGGAGAACGGGACTCTGTGCTCCCCGCCACGGATCAATGCAGTGTTGACATCCCAACTTATCATCTCGAGGTCCCAGAGAGAAACCAAATTGTAACTGTCAGGAACACGACGGAACTGTCAAAAGCAGACAAAATCAGCCACGTAAATTGTGAAACCAAAGTCACAGTTCTATTTGTTCTGTGAGAGCGAACATCTCACATGCTTTTGTCAAGATGGAAAATAAAAACAAACACAGACTAGGGGCCTGCCAAGCCTCCTGTATTTGTGGAGAAACCCACCGCCACCAAGTCTGTCTCTAGGAATGCCCTCTTCCCCAAAAACCTGGATCCACTTCCGTCCAGTAGAGCTTAGTGATTCTGACTGCGGGTGTGGGTGGTAAGGAGGATGCACTCAAGCACCAAAATTGGGCAGGAGCCCGCTCTTGCTTTGAAAGCACTTGTGGGCTATTGTCAAAAGACAATCCTAGAGTCAACTAGCAAAATGAGACTCTTGTGCCAGATAAGCCAGAAGAAGGCAGAACAGCTCAGGGACTGACTACAGAGGATTCAGAGGTGGCTTCTTGGAAGAAGAAACATCTGTCTTGGGTCTCAAAGGATGAATTGAATTTTACCTAGTGGAAAAGGGAGAGAAGGAAACTCCAGAGGCAAGAGAAGTTAAGATAAGTGCACAGAGCTGGGGCAGGGCAGACTAAGGCCTCGGAGTCAAGAGAGCCTTTGGAAGTCAAATCACCATTCTGGGCAACAGGTTGGAAAGTGTCCCTGCCAGGAACAGCGGGCCACCCGGCACCCAGGACTCCGGGTTTGGAGCGCAGAGGCAGGCTCCTCAGGGCTCCCGGGTAACACACGTGCAAGCTGTGCACAGACTGTGCAAGCACTTCCCATCAGCCCTAGTCATGCATGTGCGTGCACACAAGTATGTGTGCATGAGTGTGAGAGCGCGCGCGCCCGTGTGTGCGGCAAGCTGGCAGCACACTGCAGAAGCCCTGCAGCACTGTTACTGCTCACCAAAATAGCATCGAGCAATTTAGGTCAGGAAGTAAGGACTGTGTTATTATTACTAGTTACTGGTGAAGTTATTTAATAAGAATGTCACATCCAATTGAGACCATGGTGGGAAGTGTCAGCAGGAGGAATGTAATTACACTAACCGGAGGCGCTCCCGCCCCGCCGCGTGCACACCTCCACAGGCCACGCAGACGTGGACGTTCTCCCAGCCCCGCCGCCACCGGAGGGCTTCCGGAGATGGGGTCACCGTGCCAGGCCCCCAGCAGCCAGTCTGTGCCGCTCCAGTCCAGGCTCTTTAGTGGGGTCCCAGTGGGAACCCCACTGGGGGTCTCCTTAGTCACACCGTCCAAGGCTGAACACCCCCAATGAAAGGGAGAAAGACAATGACAGAAAAGCAGGAGCTCAATGAAAAAGCAGGCAGGAGAGAGATGGGCAGATAGAAAGAGAGGCACCAAGGCAGACAGGTGAGGGATGTCACAGAGAGAGGGAGACCAAGGAGGGAGGAAAAAAGGAGACAGAAGTGACCATGCTGAGTGAGACCAAATCAGGAGGTGGGTAAAGCAATAAGGAGATGGGTACAGAGTGAGAAACAAGGGGAGCTGTGAGCCTCATCCTCGGGACAAAGGTCACTAGTGCCACCACACACAGGCCCCCCAGCCCCCGCCAGCTTGGGGGAAGAAATGGAAACTGAGCAGAGCCCATCGGGAGGGAAGCACCTAAATAAGAAAACAGGGCAGAAGGCAGAGAAGTTCGGGGTCCAAAGAGAGCCTCCTTCTAATTGTGAACATGTTTTCAAGGTATATTTGGTGCAGGAGAAACATGAAACGAGAGAGATGGAGGGGAGAGGACAGTCCCAGAGGCAAGAGAGGGGCTTTGGAGAAAGGCACCTGCAGCAGGGCACTCCCGTCTGAGGGAGGCGGGCAGGAAGGGTCTGTGTGTCCCACTGAGGTGCTGGCCAGTCCTCTGGAGACGGACCTGGGAATCTGGGTCTCAGAACGGCCACTCTCGGGAGTGGGTGGAGAGAGGGCTGAGGCGTGTGGGCTCAGAAGGCGGCAGCAGCAGAACTCAGCCTGGGGAGCAAACAGAGAGCAACTTGTGGGGTCGCCCAGGGCCACGTGTGTTGAGCAGGGACAGTAGATGAGGGTCCTCCTGGCATAGCTGTCCAAGAGATGGACAAGGGAGACTGGCCTTGGAAATGGACAGGAGGGCCGGGAGAAGCCACTCAGCAGAGTGGGGCTGCCTTGAGTTCCAGGTCCCCAGCAAAGGGGCCCTGCCCATCCTCGTCATTCCACCCACCTCCTGTGCCTTCTGGCTCCTGAGCTCTCCGAGCCCAGGCTCCCCGGTTCCAGGGCCTCCGCTGCTGATGACCTCAGTTAGTCCTTGGCTGCAGTGCTTGGCCCAGACTTTTCGGGAAGTGACATCTCCCTCTGCCTGCTCAGCAGCCCACTCCCCTGCTCCTGGGCTGCTCTTCTTCTCTAGGTCTGGGCCGTGGGCAGCCTTCCTCCCACATTCCCTGTGGACTCTGAGCTACTAGACCGATGAGGGCTTCTCTGCTCTGGCTCCGAGCCGATGACTCAGGCAGTGAAGAAAGGCCCAGCAGCAGAGCCCGGCCTGGCCCTCCCAGCCTAGCACCAGAAGCCTCTGAGGCTCTCCTCGGTGCCCTCAAAGGCCTGACTGAAGGGCAAGAGGCAAAAAATCTCAGTCACAGCAACTTTAGCGAATCACATCTTCTCCCCAAACTGCACTCACAGGTGGCCTGAGGGTATGTCCCTCCCAGCTCCTCCTCCCCCAAAAGCCGAGACAGTGTCTGCTCCAAATCAGCAGTCTCAGAGGCAGCAGCTCCAATGAAAGCAAAGTCCCAGGTGTTCAAGGAGGCCTGAAGGTCAGGTGGAGGCACGGCCCTGTCCTCTCGAGCTCAGAGTGCCAGGCCAGCACATTCCCAGAGGACACACGTGGCCGGGCAGGCTCCCTGCAGTGGCTGGTCTGGCCCGGCCCTGCCGTTGCCAGGCGTGGTTGCCAAGCAGAGCTCACATCCTGGGTCACAGCAAAGCTGCCCGGAGACTGAGCCTGCAAAACACCCCTTAAGTGTAGTCTGGGACGGGCCTGGCCTGTAAGCACGGCCAGCTCAGGGCAGTGTCCAGAGGAGGAGTGCCTCAAGGTCAAGGCCTGCCCTGCCCTGGGGGCTGGAAAGCGGGCGCTGGGAGCTGGGCCCCCAGCAAAGCAAGATGCTGGGATGCTCACCTGCTGGCACAGAGTCCGCGCGCACACGTGCCATTAACATCAGCATCTACAGAGACAAGCGTCCATGTCCACCGTATCCGTGCGCACACAGACGCCTGCAGGTCACACAGCTCTGCAAGACAGGTGCGCACATCCGACACGGCTCGGCGGGCCCTCCTGCCGCTTCCCTCCTTCCACCAGAGCCCCAGCAGCCTTCTGGAAGAATCAGTGCAAACCTCCCGGTGCTGCTTGTGAGTGGCAGAGTGCTGGAGGTGTCTGGTGAGATTGTGGACTCGCGTGTACGCAAAAGCCTACACACATACTCTGCGTACAGAGAAGGATCCACGCGGGCAGAGACAAGTGGACAACGAGCACATTACAGCGGCAACCGAATCTGCCCGGGCCCCAAGCAGCAAGCACACGGTCCCAGGGCCCGAGCCACACCCCGTGCGCTGCCCAGAACGCGCACACACGCACGCACAGGGTCGCGCAGGCACAGGGTCGCGCAGGCACGCACAGGGTCGCGCACACGCACAGGGTCGCGCACACGCACAGGGTCGCGCAGGCACAGGATCGCGCACACGCACAGGGTCGCGCACACGCACAGGGTCGCGCACGCACGCACAGGGTCGCGCACACGCACCGCGGGAGCAGTAAACTCGGCCCAGAGAGTCAGACAGGCTGGAGCGCACAGCCCCACTCTCCCGCCCGCAGGCTGTGTGGCCCTGGGCACCCTGCTCACCTTCTCTGAGCCTCAGCAACCTCCTTCGTTCTAAGGGAAGGATAAGAATAGTCCCCTCACAGGCATGCTGGGAAGATTAAATGAGATTATGGACATGAAACTCCAGGCACAGGGAGCCTAATAAACATTAATTACCATTCATTCTCTCCCTTCCACCGACTCTGTGCCTTTCCCTTATGCAACTGAAAAGTATTATTAAGGCGAACTGTGTGACAAGCCTGCTGTGGGCACTGGAGGAGCAAAGTCCCTCTGATCATCCTCACACAGCTTGTTTTCTAGGGGGGCGAGACGGGTTGTAAGCAAGTAGACAGGACGCAAATAACATAATGCCTGTGATCAGAGCCTTCATACAGGTGATGGGTGGAGCTTCCTCCAGGGCTCCACCTCCAAGGGTGTCACTCTAGAGCAGAGCCCTGATGGTGCCAGACGAGGGAACCACGGATGATCTGGGAGAAAGCACTCCCAACAAAAAAAGGACCAGGCCTCAGTGCCTGGACACAGTAGCAAGCGTGTGGTTCCAAGGTAACTGCGAGGTCAGCGTGCCGGGGGTGGAGAATGCAATGCAGGGGGTGGGAAACAGGATGGGGCAGACCACAGGCAGGCTGGATCAAAGCAGGACGGTTTTCAGGTGCGCACTTGGTGGGAAGGGTGACCTAGCTGGATGAGCAGAAGGAGCTGCAGGCAAGACATAAAAGGTTAGAGGACTCGCCTTGCCTCCCCACCACCGCCACCCACCCTAGCTTCCCTCTCCAGATGCTGTCACTGATGAGCCCAGACTAGAGGCCACTTCCCAGCTCTCTGTGAGCATGTTTGCAAAGGCCACCTCCCCAGGAGACCTCTGTACATTCGTACCACTTGTTTCCTAGTGTAAAGGATTTACTCCCCCCAAAACACAACAGCGCCATATAAAAAAGACCTGTGCACTCACATGCCCATTGCAGCCGTGTTTACAATAGCCAAGAGCTGGAAGCAACCAACGTATCCACGGACAGAGAGAAGTGGACAAAGAAGACCCATTAGGTTTTCTGAGCAACAATGGAAAACTACTCAGTTATCAAAAAAGATGGGATTCTGCCATGTTCAACAATACAGGGGAACCTAGGGGGAACTCTCAAATTAGCTTAGTGAGGTGAGTCAAAAGGAGAAAGACAAATACGTATGATTTCACACACATGTGGTCTATAGAGAAACCAAGCA
The DNA here is from genome assembly GCA_004363575.1 of Solenodon paradoxus. Classification (NCBI taxonomy): domain Eukaryota; kingdom Metazoa; phylum Chordata; class Mammalia; order Eulipotyphla; family Solenodontidae; genus Solenodon; species Solenodon paradoxus. The sequence goes on along the minus strand of RJWH01004123.1, from coordinate 30,977 downwards.
AATGAACCAAATCAAACAAAAATAGACTTTTGGTCTATAAAAGTAAATTAGTGCTTATGAAAGAAAAGGAGGAGGATGGGCAAAGTGGGGTAAAGAGGATCAATTACATGGCAAAGGAAGAAGCGCTCGGTGAAGGTAAACTTAATCGTTTATATACAGATGCTGACTTAAACCCGTATGCTGTGATGATGAATTATTTCTTCAAGTTGAATTAAAAAGTAAATACCAAGCCCACACCCCCCGAGCTCGGGCTCAAGAACGGGCATAGCATCTGATGCTCCCACCTGCAGAACCAGCACCTAGTAGGCAGCACCATGCACATTGCAGCCTGGCGCCTGTCCTTGCCTGCGCAGGGTTTGCACTCCTCCCATCGCCCCAGCTCTCAACTCACCAGCTGGTGCTTCATTTTCATTAACACACATTATTAAACATCTACTATGTGCTGAGTCTACTCAAGTACATGTTCTCATTTCACATTCCCAGCTATACTATGAGACGGGAGCACTTATATTCCCACTTTACAAATGAAGAAGCTCAAATGCAGAGAGACAATATTGCTTGGGCCAGATGACGTAGCCAGCCAGTAAGAGCAATACCAGATGAGACCCAAGTCACACCTGACCCAGTGTCCCAGCGCTTCTGCCCACTCTACTAGAGTATGTGTTGAGGAAAAGGGAGTTTTGTTTTGTTTTGTTTTGTTTTGCAACAAAAGCTGATTTTATCTTGCAACTTATGTACACACTGCCCTGGACTGGGGCTTCCTCCACCCTGCACTGTCTAGCAATGTGCCTAGACTTGATGTCGCCATGACATCCTGAACCTCCTCCCTCCACCCCACCCCAAGAACCCAGCTTGCCAGGGGCTCGACTACCAGCGGGGATGGCACAAAGAGGAGAGCAGGTTGAAGTGAGAGATCCACACCTCCCTCCCCACAGCTACCGGTGTGAAGCCCCGCTCCCCGGGAGATACACGTGGGCAGGGAGGTGTGAAGCCCTGCTCCCTGGGAGCCGGTGCCAAGTGTGGAGGGAGGCGTGACGCCCCGCTCCCCAGGAGCTGGAGCCGTGTGCAGAGGGAGGTGTGAAGCCCACTACCACAAGCTGCGCATTCCCTTCCAGGCATAAAATGTCCTCTGGTGTCCAATGGCTTGCATGCTTGACCAGTAAAAAGCAAGCACAATTGACAGGACAGGTCCTCCTCTGAACTCAGCCATGGGGGACGTCAGCGCCGTGGCCTCGGGACACCTCCCCACAGAGCTGCCTTTAACTTTGTCAACATCCCTTCCCCTAATAGAGCCTACATCTTCACGCTTGCCATGGGACGTCGTAGAGTTCATCCTGAGCCCTGGTGAACAAGGCGGCACTCACAGAGACCCACTTCGCTTATCACTCTTTTCTCTCTGACTCTTCTTCTTCCCAATGAGACCCCAGTAGGCCTTCCTCTGTGATGGTCCCAGGGGAGAGTCACCTGCTCCTCTTGGCAAGCAAACTCACTCAATCATCAAGCATTGGCTGAGTACCTAAGTGTCAGGCTCGGTCTGTGTCCTAAGACAGAAGGGTGGGTGGGTAAGACGTGGTCCCTGCCCTTCTACAATCTAGCTCCTTCGATTGACATCTCTGCCTTTGTGACCTTATCGAGTTGTCCACTAGACCTGGTAAGAATCTTACCAGTTCTTCCAAGGCCAGAACAGTGGCTCATCAAGGATGCGGTCCTGACATCTAGCACAGGGCCCTGTCTGTGAAGTTGACTGAACAATTGAAAAGGCAAGTTTTCAAAAGCATGATGGCGCCATTAATTCAGTCAGCCCGTGGTTATTTGTGCATACATCCCGATGGGTGAAAACAGGCCACATCTCACGATTGCCCATTCCTGCTCCTCGATTCCAGTGGTAAGTCTTGCAGCTCAGTGGAGGAGAGCTCCCCTGGAAACAGGGAATGTGCAAATGAAAGCCTCTGCTCTAGCAGCCCAAGTGGCAGATGGGGAGGGAGCTTCTGTGAGCTCTGTTGCCTCTTGATTGTGGCCTCGCGGTTCTCTCTGTGCCTCCATCACTTCTGAAACATCTGTTTGCCTGAAAACAGCCTACACACTTTGCCCTCCAACTTCAAACTCATTTTTTTTTTAAATCTCAACTCATCACAGCAATAGCCTGAAGAGGGGGAAATCATCAAATGGGAATTTCTTTTTCTCTTACAAGCCCAAGGGATGAAGAGGCTGAAAAGATCCCTTCGGGTTAATTCAGAAATGTGAAGACTTCACATTTGCAATTAAGTAATTACTATATTGCCATAGTAACACTCACTGCCCTGTTTTAGATTAGAAATAAAAAATATCAAGCATTAAAACACATTCAGTGTTAACTTGTATAGAATCGTGGGGTGAGAAAGACCTTCCTCTAAGTAGAACACAAAACTGGAAAGCCGAAACATGAGCACATTGCATTGCATAAAAACAGAGAGCCTCTATAGGTAAAAATAAAGATCCTGCAGTCTAACGACAAATTCAAAACTAAGACGATCTGCCACCTGTCTACAGATGAGACACTGTCCTTCCTGGGCAAAGAGTTCTTAAAAATCAATCTTAAAATAAATGAACAATGTCAGGGAAAATGAGCAAAGTACATGAACAGAGAGTTTGCAGGAAAAGGGATACAGGAGATGACAAAACATGAAAAATGCTCATTTTCACTTATAATTAAAGAAATGCATTAATGAGATGCCTTGTTGATACATATCATATTGATCAAGTTTTTTTTAAGTTGCTAGAAAGATGAGGAGCAGTGGTTCCTGGGCCAGCATGTCAGGTCCTCCTGGAAACTTGTCAGAGATGCCAATTCTCAAGGCCAGCCCTGTCTACTCATCTCAGCTCTATTGAATCAGAAACTCTTAGGTCAAAAAATCTGTCATTTGACAAGGCCTCCAGGTAATGTACTCAAAGACGTAGATAAACCAAGAACCCTCAAATACTCTCCTTAGTATTTAAATTGACATCACTTGGGTTCTTTTATCAGCACAAATGCATACCCCTGTTGAGGCAATAAATGCATTCTAGAGACTAGTTCATTCATGTTGAAATCACACACATAGCCCCCACACAAGATTATTTTATTGTGGTATCATTTGGCATAGCAAAAAATAGAAAAAGCCTAAATGACAAACGACTGATTGAATCATTTACGCTAATTTATAGCATACTCTGCAATTACTAGTGAGAATGAAATGAATCTAGATGTGTTTTCCCAGAAAGATGTATAAGAAATACTGAAAAGGGGAGGAGGGGAAATGCTACAGAATAGTGTATTTGATATATCTAGAATTATCCAATTTGTGTGACATATAAAGAATCTGTTATATCTCTTCTTTCTTACATGTTCAAACAATTCTGGGGTAATTCGGAAGAACCAATTATTAAGTAGGAATAAGGATCTGCAGTGTGGGGAGTCTTTTTTTTTTTTTTTTTTTTTTTTTGCCATATGCCCTTCTCTACCATTTGAATTTTTGCCCTAAGTATTTATTACTTTTACAGTAATTGAAAAGTAGTTATAACTAATTAACTTAAAAGAAAGAGAAAGAGAAAGGGAGAGGGAGAAGCATGGCTTGGAGGAGAGGAAAATTAGATCATTTGGGTCACTGCATCCTGGAAACTATTCAGGCCCCAACTGAGAACCTCAGAGACTTCTCTATGCTTTATCTTCAACCACCCAGGTTGCTTTGATAAAGAACAAGGAAAAACTCTTGCATTGAACAGGTAGCTTTCAAAATAGATTACTTGTGTAACAAAGGAAAGAAAAAATCCACATGCTCATTAAAACAAGGCAAAAGCCCCTGGACAACCTGACTTTTCTTCCTCTTGGCCCACCCCACCCACCTGGGTGTGCGGTGGGCTGCTAGCCATGGACTCTCATTTGGTTTCCAGCAGAGAACAAACATGCAGTCTCCATCACAAATTACATGGGAGTGTAAATGCCAGTGTGGACACATCTCATATTTGCACATCAGAGTCAATAAAGACTATGCCTGTGCTTTAGAGAGAGACGGTTTGCCTCCGCTGAGGTGCGCGCATGGTCTGTGTTAGTGTGTTCCCAAGTCTGATAGACCAAGAGTTTCCTTAGGGTATCATGGGAGCTGGTAAGAGCAAGATGCGGAGGAGTCCTGGCTCCTCTCCCCAGGCAGTCTTTCAAGGAAACCAATATATTTTATTCTCCTTATCTCCACTTTCAGCCAGTCAGCCCCCCAATGGGTTTGCTTGAACAATGAATTATGAAAAATCTAATCTATCCATTATCCAATCATCCTTCCATCCATCCATTCATGGGTCCTTTCTTTCATTCAGTCACACATTCAAACCTTCATAAATCGACCCAATTCATGAATCTGCTCATTGTCTAGTCCATAAATCCTTTCATTCAATCATCTGGTTTCACCTGTGTAATCTACCAAGCCAATTATTTCATCTATCCATTCATTCCTCCATTCATTTTTCATTTATTCATCCATTCCATTTCTTCTTCCTAGCAATCCCATTCATCATTCCATTTTACCAAGGTATCACTCTCCCCCATCCTTCCATCCTTGCCACCCATGAATTCATCCACACCTCATATAATAGTTCATCTATCTATTCAGCCTTCCCAAATGTCCATCAATCCATCTAGCCACCCATTTCATACACCCATCCGTTCTTCCGCTATTTATCTGCCATTCCTATTCACCTCTTTCGCTCTCTCCTTCCATTCACCATCCATTTATCCATTCATCAGTAGATTCATTTCATCCACCCCATCGTCTGGACCTGGTTCTATCTCTGGAGATAAAGAGAACAGGGTGACCAATGTCAAATGATTTTACAAGGAGGAAAAAAGGTCATTGAAACTCTGCTACATTCCCTAAGGCCTACTAAGCTCTTTCCAACCTGGACATATCTGAGAACTCTCAGCAGCAAGTCTGTATCCAAACTTCACACCCCTATTCTCTTTCATGCCCAAATTTATTCACTGGTCCTTGACTGGCTGTAACTTTTAAGTATCAACAAGGGCAAAATTATTAGACTTGACACCTACCTATAACCTTTAGCTCCCATCCTGGGCCCAGCAAACACACACTTCTTCTCCCTGTACCCCCAATTCCCTCTTTGAATGCCAGCCAAGGGTAAATCCCCAGTCACAACATTCATGTCCCTGCCCAGTTTAGATTCTGGTGCACCACAATCCAGTGCCAGTCAGCAGGACTTCAGCTGAAGAATGTGCTTTTCAACTAGGAGGCAGCCTAACATTTCATAAACACCTAGGAGAAGCCAAGAACTATGCTAGTCGCTTTCTTTTTGACACCTAATTTCAACCACAATACAATTCTCTAAGTTATGCTGAGAGGTTCAGAAGAGAAACTGAGACTCAGAGAGGTTAAGTTAGTTGTCTAAAATCACCTAGTTGCTGAGAGACAATATCAGAATTCAAACCCAAGCCTGACTCCCAAACTTTGACTCTTTCCACACCCACCGGCTGCACGAAAAGAACAATTTTCAAGCTCGCCCAGAGAAGAAATCAAAATGAAAACAAAGGAAAAGCTCCATTTTCCTAACTGCTTCTCTGAACAAGAAAGAATGATCATGTGACTCACGAGGTAGAGAATATGCTGTGTAACTCGGTGTCAGGTGCAGGCCACACGCCTTCTACATGTTATTACATGAGAGAGAGCGGGAAGTCATTGTGATAATCCTCTTGGGATCCCTCTACACGCTGAGGCTGCGCAGGTCCCACCCCGGAGGGACAGAGGGATGAATGAACAGATCAGCGTTTCAGGGATCTGGGACGTGAACTCTACAATTTCCTCCAGGACTGGGGCTGAAACAACTGATGTCGCCCGGCTTGCAAGCCAGTCCATAAAGTCAAAGTGGTCACTGTTTTGCAAATCATAGGAGCTCAAAACTCTGCCTCCTCCTTCAATGCCATGACTTTGACCAACTTACCTCACCTCCCAGAGCCTCTGCTTCCTTCCTTTATCCATGAGCTGGAGATGCTGAGTAATGTCTAGAGGATGATCATGTGACTGTAACCGTGTTTTTTCTAAAACAGTGTGTTTCACCTTTCTCTTCTGATTAATTGTGCAGGTTATTTCCTTTCCCCCTCTATTGTAAATAACGCCATGTATCTTACACATAAACGGGTGACTACAACTCTGGTCATTTCTTTGGGCTGAATTCTTTGAAGTGGAATGCTGAGCCCAAACGTAGGAATATTTTTAAGCTGTTGATAATGCATTGCCAAGTCGCTTTCCAGAAAGTCTGTAACAATGTACAGTCCTCCAAGTGCATTAGGACACGGCTGTCTTGCGGCGCCCTTGCCCCAATTCTGGACCTTGATTCTGGAACATCGTAGCTTTCTTTTTACATTACACGTTCATACATAATCTGGCAGGAAGACATAAATTCAACCTTATTATGCACACTGGGTTTGAGGGCAATTTTATTTTTAATTTGCCTTCCTCTCCCTCCCTGCATGCCCCCCAACATAAACCGTTAGCCAGCACACAAACATAGGTAACCCCGACTAACAAACCATCTCTCCAGTGTTATTCTTGCTCGTAAAACCATATATAAACATAAACTCACATACCCCCCTCTACACATTTACATATATAGTAGGGGCTTGACATTGCTTATCTTTTTTAAATTGGATCATATTACACACAGTTCTCAGCATCCTGCTTTTCTCACTCAATAATAATGACGTTTCAATGAAATGAAGTCATGTCTACAGAGCACTTAGCATAGCAACTGGAGCACTGAGTGCGTGTTATTTATCGTTGTTGGCATTGTTATAAATTTCAAGAGAACTGGCTTTCCTGCTCACACCGTGCAGCTCTGGGGAAAAGTCCCTGTGTCTTCTCGGTCTGTGTTGGAAAGGGACAGGATGAGGCCCCGTCACGGCCAGCTGCGTGTCCCCTCCATCTTCCCTGAGTCATTCTTCATAGTGAGTGAGAAACTCTTTGCCAAGGACTGTCCATGGTCTAGAGGAAGGATGATGAGCAAAGCCAGACATGGTCCCTGCCCTCATGATGCTTACAGTCTACGAGGGAGGAGGTAACGGTCAATTCAGGGCCCTGAGCAATGCCTCATTATCACCTGAGACAGGCTGGGCCTGCTTACCCACCTGAGAGCCAGGGACACAGCTCTAGGAAGAATCTAGACTGGGGATTCAAGAGGAAGTGACTCTTGACCATGATGTGACAGAAGAGCCAGGGTTAATGGAACTAGGAAGCAGGAACACTCCAGATGGTGGAATCAGCAAGTGCAAAGGCCCAGAGGCACGAGGGGCAAGACCTTCTGAGGGTCTGAAGGCGGGCAGTGGGCGCCAGCTCCCTGAGCAGAGGCGTGGCCCCTGGCGGAGTAAAGAGTCAGGGTTTGGAGAACACCTGCAGCCCCACCAGGAGTTTCAAGAGCAAGTTGCATCCCAGCACGTCCCAGGATCCAGCAGGCCCCGTTGCCTCGGCAACTGTGACGCATACCTGGCCAGGTCTAGATGAGTGTCTCCCATACACCGTCTCACTGCCTGTCAGAAAGACCTTGTGAACTGGGGATTATTGTTCTTGTTTGGAGACGGGAAACTGAGATTGAAAGAGACTAAGTCCCTTCTGCAGGCTATTACCCAGCAGGCCAGGATTGAAGCTGCAGTCCCTCGAAAGCGCTGGCCTGTGCTTCTAAGAAACCCTGACACTGCTCTCTGAGGTCATGGGCAATGATTTAACAGTCACCTCATATGTGACTTAAGAGTCTTCCCTACTGGGCTGGGGCATGAACACAGCCAGGCTGGCTCCAGAACCCAGTCACTTCCCAGGGTGGCCACACTCTCCCCTCCCCTCCTGCCATCCCCAAGGGCTCACCACAGCACTGGTGCGCTCCCCTCTTCCTGGAGACAGCGGGGAATGTGCACCCCCACCAAAAGTAAGCTCCATCCCCTGTGTCAGCAACACCATGAGCATTAGCCAAGTGAGTGAGCCACGAAGCGTCCCTGGGCACTTTCTCTGCTCTTCCATCTGCTGTTTTGACCTTCAGGGAAGAGACAGGGTCATCCTGTCCCAGCTGCCTCCTCAGTCTCCAGGTTCTCATTCTTCCACAGCCAGTGTGTACATCCAAGATAGAATGGAGCCGAACGACCATATGAGACAACTCGTCCCTGGGGCCGAGGTCCACAAGTGGCTTTTCTCTGTCCCCTCGGTCTCCTCTCAGACAGCACCCAACCCTTGGGAGACAGGAGCCCCGCAACTCACCTGCACGGGTCCGACAAGCCCAGGGAAATCTGCCCTTTGCACGATCCTAGTGAGTCTGCCACCCTGTCTGTTCCAGGCAGGCAGGAATGACTGTCCCCTTTATACCTATGAGGAAGTGGAGTCAGAAGTGGCAGGGACATGTATAGGAATGACACAAGATAAGGATGGACTCTTCTCTCCACATTCTAATTGCAGAGGAGGAAGTAGATAATGTTCCTCCCATGAACTTGGGGTCAAGCACCCTGGGGTCCTAATGTAGCTCTCACATTCACCAACCCTGTACAGCCTTGAGCCGTTACTTCAGTGCGCTTCAGTCTGCCAATCTGCTCAATGGGAACAATCATGCTATTTTACAGACCTGTTTTAAGACTTCGATGAGATGCTTACAAAATAGTTGGCACAGTGGCTCAAAAGAGCAACTCCATGCATGAAGGTAATTTAGCGTCGCTGTTGTCATAGAAGAGGCTTGTGATTAGTGACAGCGCTAGACGCGGTCTAGGGATCCTGGGTTGCGTGCTGCATGCGTGGAGCACGCAGCTGCAGACATGCTGCGGGAAGACTCCATGCGGGCGGTGACCTGTGGTGACAGCAGTGCCGGCTCCATCCTGTGTCTGCAGGACGACCTGTAGGCAAGCTGCTTCATCCCTCACACCTCAGCTTCTGGGCCTATAAAATGGAATGACTATACTACCAACCTCAGCAGAGTCTGGTGACCACTGGCTATGATGCCAAGCATCCCAGTGCCCAGGTAGAGCAATATGCTCTGTATGGAATCTGAGCAGGACAGGCACTCACGCCAGCCATGCGAGGTGTGCTGGCCCCAGCCCACGACCAACAGCAGCCACCAGGTGAAAGAGCTAGTTTACTCTGACCTCCCTTCCCACGTGTATGTGAGGCCTTCAAAATACCTGCAGGGTGTCATCCCGAATAGGCTCCTGCCCTTCCTCTATGCGCCCAAGGCCACCTCACCTCATGTTAAATTGTTGTCATGCATGTCACACTGCTCTTAGATTTCCCGTTTCATTATCTGTCCACAAATGAAAGTTTAGGGGGTGGGGTGGAGAGACAGATGCCAGGCAGGTCACCAACTCTAGGTCCCAGACTCCGCAGGGTGTCTGATGCAAAGTGCAAGCTCAGTACAACTTCTTTGCATGGCTTCATGGATGCCCAGACGCAATGACGCAATGAGTGGGGGAGGGAATGAGAGGAAGGAGTGAGGCAAGACAGGAAAAGGCATGGCTACCGCCTTATGCTACTAACTTTCTCTGTCATCTCCTTCCTGCTCCTCTTGCCATGGACCTATTATTCCACTCAACGTCAGCCCTTCACCTGCAAAGCAAATGTATGGTGCCCGGCCCTAATCCGACATCAGTTTCTATCAAGGAGTTAACCAAGGAAGAATCAGGTCTGACTCCAGAGCAGACGCATTTTAAACAGCAGTCCCATTTCCTAGCAAGTCACCTGGATGAAGTACATTCTCCACTTAGTCTTCCAGGGGACAATGAAGGGAAAAGAAAAATGAACAATTTATTTTCTCATTGAAATATGTCACAGAGATAAGCGGGCCAGATGATCAGCATCTTAGTCAACATCGCCTCTCACTCCATCTGGGGAAGGGCTTTTGAGAACCCTTCTGGCCGGGTGGCATCCATCTCTGTGCCAAGGTGGGTGGGGATCCAGCCAGCCTTGGGTCAGTCAGAGGGACAGCTTTTGCCCGGCCAGCCCCCTCAGCAGCTGTAGGAGGTTCTGACCTGCTCGGATCCCGATCACCAAGAAAGGAAAGCACATACGCAGCCCAGCCGTCTCCATGGAGGGGAGAGAGTTTTCACTTCATGCCTCAGAGGCCCAACAGCTCAGACACACATGCTTTTCCAGCCTCTCTGACCACGCTGGGAGGTGGGGAGTGACTTCTCTAAACAGTGAGTTTGGAGAAAAGCACATGACATGTGACCTGCACAGCTCAGTTCCACCTGCCTGGCACTTTCCTATAAACATGACCAGCAGGCTTGGTCCCAGGGACAGACCCAGGCTGTCCTCTTGTGCCTGTGAATGGTGGGTAAGTTTTTCCAATTCAAGAGTGATGTGTTAAACCAATCTGACCACATAGCCAAAGACACATTCTCCAATCAACTTGATGGGTAATGAAGCTAACATTTTGATCTCTCCATCTGATTTCTCTTGTGTCTTTCGCTCTGTTAATTCCAAACTTGAGAAGGGAAGAAAGGCGTGGTGGGGAGGGTCAGAGGAAGTGTTGGACAAGATCGGTGTTCTCTGCCTGGGGTTCCCAGGCCCCTACGGGTCTTCAAAGGCAGCCGTAAGACTTTGTGAGCTATTTGCAATAGTTCAAAGAGGCTAACAGAAAGTGCATTTATCCATAATCAAAATGCACAGGCCAAAGAAATGCCGAGTCTGCTCTGGCCTGGAACTATTCCCAATCAGTGAGGTCACAGTGTCCTTTGTCCATTCTGATTAGTGAGACGCAGCCACGGCCCCCCAGGAACCCCACAGGCTTGACAATTAAAGGGATGTTGGTTTCCCCAGCCCCTCTGCTTAACTGCATGAGAAACTTTAGCCCCTTGGCAGGGCTGTTTGTGGCTTTGAAAAGGGAAATGGCAATGAGGTGCATTACGGGGAATAAATGGGGATAGTCTCAACCTCAAAGAAAGGGAATTGGAATGAGTTGCTAAGAAGTCTTTTCCCAGAGCCAAAGAACAGAATCACCCAAATTAGGAAAGTGAACATCTCTCAGCCTCAACTCAGACAATATGTGGAGGACAAAGGGAGACTAAAGCCACAAGAGGGTGGGAAGCGGGGCTGGAGCTGGAAAGGGAGGGCAGGAAGGTGAGAACAAGGGGCCATGTGTCTGCATGGGCATGCTCCATGTGGCTCTGCCCTCCTCGGGGCAGCTCTGAAGGGAGGGGGAGCCCTCCTGAACCTTCCCCCATGCCCTGGCAGTCTCCTGGAACTGCTGCAGGGTGGGTGGGATTCGGGGAGTAAGCTGTCAGCGCCAAGGAACCTGAAAACAGCTGGCAGCTACTTATGCCTTTTAAGAATAAAAACAGAGGAGAGGACACCGCACCCCTCCTAATAAATGCAGTCTGGTGAAAATGGTGCCCGCAGACCCGAGTTTCTTGGGAGAGAAGGGAGAGGGCCAGAAGAACACTGGGCTTTCTTGAGAGAGGGAAAGACTTCTAGGAGCCATGCCCACCGCTCCTTGACCATGGTGGTCTCAGCACAGAGGAGAGGAGCCTGGCTGCCTCCACGCTCTGGAGGGCCAAGGACAGCTTTGCCTCCTGTCCCGTTTCACTTCACCCCTCCTGGGGCCGTATTTGGACAGGGTCCATGAATTAAGCCAGGCGAGAGGGGTGTAGAACAAGCCCATTATTCTCATGCCAAAGCTGGCTGGGAAAGGGGCCACAAGGCGTGTTCTGCAGACCCTGTTCCAGCCCCAGTTCTGGGTGCTCTCAGGGACTAATCAGGCCTGGATTTAGACCCACAATGGGAAAAGCACCCCCAGACTCAGGCTGTGTCATGTTCTCCAACACAGAGTACAGAAAGGCCTGTGTCTTGACGGGTGTCAGACGCATGCCCAGCTAGTGATTTGTAACCAGCCCTTTCCCCTCCACCCAGCCAGCACTTTGTCCCTGCAGCCCAGCAACTGGAACTCCGGCACCCAGGGGTGTTAGTGGCAGAGCTGCGTAAATCTCTCCCAGGCTCTCTCTGGTCCCGGGAGCTTCAGTCTTGGCCGCTTCTCCATGGCTGCCGGATTGTCACTCATCTTTGTCATGCTCCTCCTTCCAGCAGAGAGCACAGCCACCCCTGTCTCTCAGTCTCTCACCAGCTGGAGGGAACCAGAGTGTCTGGTGCCAGGGGCGGGGCCTGAGCCACCGGCAGTCCTCTACAGGTGTGGAGGGCCCTGGGGCATAGGGGAGCGGCCACACGGTTTCATCTGTGAAAGGAAGTGAGCAGGGATGGAGGAGGGACCCCCAGGTTTCAGCAGAGTTCGGGATGGGAAGAGGGCTGGGAAGGGGCGTGAGAGAGGTGATGATGAGGAAGAATTCGGCTGGTGGCATACTGAGTGTGGGGCCCGGGAGCATCGGGTGGCTGGGGGACTAGGAGCTCAGGAGCCCTCCACGGGAGGACCTGGGGTTTCAGCATTTGGACAGCGGCATGAAAGCACAGGAAGGAATGAAATGCAGACCAGAAGGAAAGAAAGGTGAAGGCCAGGACCTGGAAGCACCAAGATGAAAGCCAATTTTTAGTGGGAGGGAGGGGTGAGAGCACCAGACACTGAAGACAGGAAGGTCATGAGGCAGGCTGTGGCCAGACTGAAAGGTCTAGAAGCCAGGAGAGATTTGGTAAATAGGAGGTCACTGGTGTCCTGGGCTGGAGCACTTCCCCTGCAGTGGTGGGGGAGGGAGGGAGCAGATGACAGGGGCTGAGAAGCAAGCTGGCAGACACTCTCAGGAAGCATGGCTGGAAAGGGAAGGAGAGAGACAGGGTGACAGCCAAAAAGGGGTGCAGAGTCAAGGACGGGGTGTTGTTTAGTGTTTTAAGGATGAAAACCAAGTGTCCGCGTGGCTGATGGGAAGGAGACAGAGGGGAGGGCGGGCTAAGAGGAATGAGGAGAGGGAGGCCGAGCATGGCAGTGAGGTTTCTGGGTCTCCCAGCGCACAGCATCCTCCTCGTGGCCCTGTCCAGAGTCAGCAACAAGGCTCATGCAGTTATATCCTTTCATGTCAGTCTTTCTAGGATGGAGTAGATCATCTCTCTTGGAACAGTGAGTGGTGGGCTGCCCTGGAGATAAGCACGGTGCCTAGATGAAGCCTGCGGTCCAGAGTGGCCCAGACAGGGGCAGGAGAGCCCAGGACTGAATGAATGGAAGAGGCCCCCAGCGGCTGGCTCAGAGGAAAGGTGGGAGCGAGGTTGGGTCCCATTAACTTCTGGGTGCAAATCTGTGGCCTCGGGACACTGGATGGATCTGACACACCCAAGCCATGTCACTCTATACGACCCTGCTCTCTCCAGACCGATCTGCTCATTTTGACTCCTGTGTGGATGGCTAACACATCTCAAAATATTTCATTTTAACAGCATCTTTCAATTCAAAGATTCCAGCAACAATAGAATCTTCCTGAAACAGTCTGACATACAGTAGCCAGTGCATTGTTCTGTAGCCACAGTTTCCACCACCCCCTTGTCCCATTCCTCCCCTTAGGAAACCTTCTGGAACGGGAAGCAGCAGCAGAAAATGCCGCCTGTCCTGCTCCAGACAGCAGCTCCAGAGTGCGTGCCTTGGTCTGACAACATGGATGCACAGGCTTTCAGTCAACATATGTTGACGGAGCACTTACCGAGCTCCAGGTGCTGCTCAGATGCTGGGGAATCAGGGGTGAACCAAAGGGACCCCAACCCCTCGTCTGCAGGCATGGACAGGTCGGGACAAAGCGGCAGGAGAGCTGCTGCGGAGAGCCAGGCACTAAGTAGGCAGGGACCTTCCAGGCATGACTTCAAGGTTATCGGTTTTGCATCATTTAACTAATACAGTAACTGAGGCCGAGAATGAACGAGAGTCACGATTTGTCTTGCGCTGGCCTGCCTCCAACGTTGGTGCTCGAAAGTGTGTCCCCTGGTGTTTCTCAACATAAGAATCAACTGCGGATTTGGTTAAAATGAAGATTCTGATTCTGGAGATGGAGGGTGGAGCCTAGGAGGCTGCATTTCTAGAAACTTCCTGCCAGGCCTTGGACCATCCGCTGGAAACCAAGGAGACAGTCTAGTGTTTCCCAAACTCATGTGCTCATGAAACCTTTCTCTCCCAGGGCATTCACTTCCTGAAATCCAAGAGACATTTGGCTGAAGGGATGGATAGCACCATCCTCAGGCCTTAGCCTCCTTATTTGCATAACTGGCCCTTTGCCTCAGTTTCCCTGGTGAATCCTCGGGTCCTCACTGGGACTACAGACTGTAAATCTCTCCTCACTAAGCTAAGGCCCTTCCTGCTGAGGACTGGTTCCTGCAGAACCAGAGACAAAGCCTGGGGCCAGACCGGGACCCCCTGAGCCATACCCAGGGCTCCTCCCAGAGCCAGCCTCACTGCAGCCTGGCCGACCCTGCCCTCGCCTGCCTGAGGTGCCTCTGTCCTGAAATGCCAGCCGCCTCCCACCAATAGGCTCAAGGAAAATGGCATTTCGGTGCTTTGTGTCTGCTCTTCAGCGAGTATTAAATTTAGAATAATGGGAATTAGTACACAGCGGAAGTTGAGGATAAGACTCCCCTGAGTGCCCTGATTTCTCACCTAACAAATGAGGGGCTGATGGAAGGACTTGGTGATTCAGTAGCTTCAGGCTGCCAGGCGGACCCTCACCAACAAGCCTTTTGTTAAGTGTCTTAAGCAGTTTAGGATGTTAATTTGGGCCTGCGGGGCTGAGCTCTTCCACAGTCTCCTCTGGGGTCCTCTTAATCTCATCAGCAGCAATCTGGCTACCCCAATGGGGCAGCGGCCTCAGGAAGTAGGTCCTGGTTCCATTAGTGGAGGGCTGAAAGGAAAGAGGGGTGGGGGGATGGAAACCAGGGGACAGGACTATGCAACGATGACCCAGGTGATACAGCCGTTGCTCCAAAGCCCCCTAGGACCTGACATCTTTCTTTTGCTCATTCTTGGTGCAGCCAAGGTGAGGGTCCCAGCAAGGTGAGTTGAGAAGTGTGGGCATTTGAAGGCTGGGCTCCTGTGAGCTCCCGGTGTAGACCTGAGAGGCTTCTAAACACACTGACGGACACAACATCACCATCCCCATCATCACGTGAACTCGATGAAGTTGCACCTGCTGCACCTGCTCTTAGACACTCCAAGTCTGAAGATCAGAGGACCTGGAGACCCACATGTAACTGGGAAACCTAGGCATGGAGGTAAGCCTGTGGGCCCTAGAATTAGACTGAAGTTTCAATCCAGGCTCTCTGCCTCCCTAGCTGTGTGGTCTTGGGTGAGTACTTTAATCTTCTTAAATCTCAGTTTCCCCAACTGCAAAAATTATGACTTCTTAGGTGTCCAAGCTTTAAGGGGAGGGATGTGCCGCTCTCAGCACAGGTCTTGTTCCCTGAAGGACAGTTTCCAGGCCCTGACACTGATCACAATGAAGCTGGTGGAGGGCCAATGCAAACCTGATGTCCCCTCCCAAGGCGCCTGTTTCTGTAAGCCTTTCTCCAGGCCACCCCTTCTGTCCTACACCCAAATTATCCTTCTCCAAGGAAGCTGGCTCACTCTTAGAGAGTCTGCTTGCACCTCTGGGGAAGCTGTCTGCACCCACCTCTCCTGCCTCTATTATCTTGGACTTGGGAGCTCATACCTGTCCTTGAGGAAAGGCACTTGGTTTGAATGGCATTTGTATCCATGATCCCCTGCTCGGGGCTGCTGCTCTAGGTACTCAGTGAATGTCCCAGTGTCCCAGTTCACTGCCCCAAAGCAGATGGGGCAGTGAAAAGCTGCATCATCCTCCTTGTTGGTGGAGGCAGTGGACTGAGTTGGGTCGCTGGAAAGGCCGTGGGGAGGGAGGTCAAGTTGGAATGGAGACAACCAGGTCGAAGGTCAGGGAGAGGCTGAAACTGATAAAGCTGGGATTGGGGAGTGAAGGGTTCTGGTGTCCATGGAAATTACAAAACCACACAAGAGGAAAAGAGAGAGAAAAGGGGAAGAGGGGTAAACTGGAGGAAACTGGCAGAGAAGAAAGAGGAGAGGAAAGATGAGGAAGAATGGCCAGTATGATGGCGGGCACAGTCTTGGAAAAGGCAGGATGCAGTAGGCATCTCCCGAGACTGTCAGTAAAATAAGCTGGTGAGCTGTTCCCAAGCAGGTGGGTGTCCTACTTTTGATGTTCTTTCTTGATGAACGTTTTGGAGGCTCTCACCAAGGCCAGATGAACAGAACTGTAACTTATAACCCCTTATTTACGGAGTGGGTTTTGTGGATTTTGGACAGTTCCACCAGATGTTTACCTGCCCTGGAAGGTGGAGAACTGGGTAAAGGAACTGAGGAAGGAAAGGGATCCCCTTTATCCTCTCAGGGATCTCTCCTCGAGGGGGGCTCCAAGGATCTATAGATCAGTCTCCCCAGCAGGGAGGGACAGGCCCTGCCTCCTGCCTTCCCGGAGCTACAGCGGCCAACCCAGCGCCTCTGACCGCCCCTGCTCAAGCCCCCCAGATCCCTCACTGCCCTCATCTGGCCAGCAGACCTTCCTGTCACCCTGAGCTCCTTCCAGACATTGGACATGCCTTGCCTCCATTCACCAAACACCTGCGCAGGCACGTGTCCATGGGTGGAATTCCTCCCCTGGCTCGCTCTCTGCATCCGCTGTCTATTCTGCGAGGCTCGCCGTAAACGTCACTGGCTCCAGGAGCCTTCCCTGACCCCTACAGTCCAGATAATTACCCTCTGCCATTTTTAACTGGGCGAGGGGAAAGAATACAAGTAACATAAAAGTCACATGTTAAGGATTCTTAAGTGCACAGCTCGGTGGCATTAAATCCATCCTCCGCCACCATCAGCACCATCCTCCTCAGAACTCTTCTCTTCTTGCAGAACTGAAACTCCATGGTCATGAAACAAGAGCGCCCTGTTTCCTCCACCCTCAGTCCCTGGCAACGTCCCTTCAGCTTTCTGTCTCTAAGGACTTGATGACTCTAGAGACCTCATATAAATGGAATCATTCTTTGTTCCTTTGTGACTGGCTTACTTCGTTTAGCATTATGTCTTCAAGGTTTGCACATATTGTAAGGAATGGAATTTCCTTCCTTTTAAAGACTGAATAATGAGTGAATAATATTCGGCTGCACCATGATACCATCATTTGTTTATTCATTCCTCTTTCGATGGACACTTGCGTTGCTTCCACCTTTTGGATCTTATAAATAACACGTACCTGAGCATGAGGATGGTTGCCCCTCTTAGGTTCCTTATCTATGAAGCTTGTCAGTGTCCCCAGTGCACCTAAGACGCGGACACAGCACAGACCCTCCATAAATGCTGCTGAAAGACAGCAGATCCTGTAAGTGCACTACCCATCAAGTAGTTAGACTTTAGCAGGCATCTCTGGGAAACACTGGACTTTGAACCAGAAGAAAGACATCCTTTAGGATCTGGAAGCCCAGTGTGGGCAAGAAAGCTCTGGGTCCCCTGAAAGTCCGCATGAGGGCACCCACCCTGCCCTCTCGTCTTCAGTACCCCCATGTCTTAACTTCTGGCTTCCACAAACCACCAATCTATCTAAGTACATCTAACTGATGCATTTATATCCAATGAAAGACTTCATACACAAACGAGTTAGATGAAAGAGTGAGAAAAGTGACCTGCAACCTTGAAATTAACAAAGGATTTATCTGGAATATTAAAGGAACTGCAAATCAATAAAAAAAATCTAAATTAAGACAGGAAGTCCAATTTAGAAATAGACAATATTAATAAACAATTCACCAAAAAAGAGAAGTCCAAATAGCTAACAAGCATCTAAGAGATAAGCAATCAGAGAAATACAAATTAAAACAATGAGATGACACTTTAAACTCATCAGAATGGCAAAAAATTAGAAAGGCAGATAATACTAGGTATTGGTAAGGACATGGAGACACAGAAACTCTTGTCACTCTTGGTAGAAATGTGCCCTCGCACAGCAGTTAGAAAAAGATTAAGGCAGAACATAAAAATGAACACATTCATGAAAGGATCCCAATTCTCCATTTGCGGAACCTAGAGTTATTCTGACACAAGACCTTGCTAGTGCAAGGACAGTCTTCAGAACTTCACGTGTGGTCAGGAGGAGGTACCGACAGGCCAGGATCTACCCCCAGGGGAACGGAGACATGGGATGTGATGAATGCAGAACTCCAGTAGCAACGCACCAGTTAGAAACCACAGACGAGACACATGCACAAGGAGCAAGGCTAGATCTTTGAATTATAGTGTTGAGTAAATAACATAAGAAACTGGATGAAGTTTATAGTTCCTATCATTTATGCAAATTAAAAATACATACCCACAAAACAACTCTGCATATTTTATAAACATCCATGTATATTTCAAGACACAGATCTAATATCAGAGTGGGGACTTTTGAGGAAGAGCATTGATAGCCTTGGGATATCGGAAAAGGGGAGGAAAAAATTAAAATAAAGCGAGAGGAGCCTTGCAAACACATGATCAGTGGCAAGGTCTGATGGAAGGTTTCATGCCATGTTATGGCATCTGAAATGGAAAATCTTTGAAAACAAAAAACATCCAAGTGTGTCTTCCCCATGACTCAGAAAAGCGATCCTGGTAACATGTCCCTCTCTCTCTGTTTCTTAGAACAAAATATCATAGGAGATTCTGAGTTCCAACGGTCCTCATGCAGGGAATTTTCATCTTGCTAGAGCTCCGTGCAGCTCTTGTCCCCTGGGTGGATGTGTCGCTGGAAGTGAAGCCCAGCCCAGCAGTCACCTGTCCCAGACTGAACTCACCATGCTGCTGCCTGGGGTCAGTGGTAGGGAAAGGCTAGGGCAGCTGTCTGATGGGCTCTCGATGAGAACTGCTTGTGTCGTCCCTTTCAAGTTCTCTAGACCAGTCACACAGGTCACTGGAGCATAAGAATGGTCAAGATGAGCAAATCCACATTCCTTCACCTACTGCCCACCCCCGAAACATGGCCTGCCAGGCTGTCTGCAGAGGCAATGAGCCCTGGAAAGCCATGCCTGCTCACAGGGCAGGGCCTCTCACTGGATGGAGCTTAGACTAGTGATCTATGCTAATGTTACCTGTGGTCCTCTTCTAGAATCTCTGGATCCTATTTGTTTCATTGATCGAAGCACTCCCAAGTTGATCATGACTTGGACAAGATGGGTATTATTGCCCCCATTTTGCAGGGAGATAATGGTTCTCTCATGGCCACATATTTTGTAGGAACACTACCAAGGCTGGAAGAATAGGGTCCTGACTCTGAGGCCAAATTTCAAGACATACATCAAAGATATCAGGATATCTTCTTCCCAGGAATGGATCTGCCATAGGTCAGTCCACCTAGGACTGCGAAAATGGCCAGGGTCAAGAGGAAGGGGCCATGGGGTTCTTCTCCTTGAAGTGGCTGGTTTCATGCCAGGAACTTTTTAATGGAGATTGAAAATAAATCCTTAAACTGTCACCTCCTTGTTGCCAAGTAATGTGTCAGAAGCCCACACATCATCACCAAACCTCACCCAACCCATGAGCCCCTCTCCATCCCTGACACACACCCCTGAAGTGGCAACAGAGGAGCAGTGAGGATGGGTTGGTGGTGAGTGACACTCAGACTGGGGTGGGGAGCCAGGCAGCAGCCTGTGTCTACACAGCCCCCCACTCCCAGGCCCAAGTCAGCATGACCACACTGCTCATCTCAGGGAGGCCCATCAATCATTCCACACGAAATGCCTGCACTTTTCCTGATAATACACTTGTATCGCAAATGGTCTAAATTTCAGTCTCTGCTCTCTCCCTTTAAAGTTACAACCGTCACACTCGCTTACTTTCAACCAATAAATAGATGTAGTTACTTAATAATGGAATTTATTCCATTCCCTATTGAAAACCTAGAAGATGGACACATAATTTTTTGAGGCTTCTGGATTATAATTACACTTAATTGAGTATAAATTAGACATTGGCGGGGAGGAAGGCTATTTACCGCAATCTGAGCCCTTATTTTCTGCTCTAGACCACACGAGAGATTCTCAAATAAATTTCTAAGAGTTATCTTGGTGCTCTCCTGTAATTTAACTATACATAATTTTTAGCATCATAAGAGTTTCTTAAGACGACGATTTTCACAAATAGGACCAGCATTCCCTTAGAGATCAAATCAGTTTAAATTTTTCAACAATACGGAAAAAAAATATAGGCAAAAAGAAAAAGCAGTTCCCAATGGGTCAGTTTCCTCAAAAGAGGGGAGCCACCAAGATGACCCCACTCATTCCAGGGTGGACACAAGACCCTTCTCTGATGTTGGGTCTGACATGGGCTTTACTGGGGCAGCATTCCTGGTCACATTTCTCTGACAGGTTCACAGAGGGCCACGTGAGACTCCTAATTTCTCCCTGAAGAATGACCCCATGTCTTTAGGATCCAAGTTCATGGCAGAGTCAAGGGCTGATGGGAACTTTCTATCTCCTGTAAATGTCACAGTTCGGGCACGTAGGAAATTGAGAGGCTCTGGGGAGGAAGATGATCATTCGACAATAATATAAAGCCAGTTAAGCTGCCCCTGGTGCCTGCTTTCATCTTCCATTCCCTCATGGTCCCCAGTCTCTTGGCATATAACCCCGCACATCTCCCAATATCCCATTCCAGTCACCCAGACCAAGACATCCTTACACATCCAGACACCTCACCCAACCACAGCGCCTCCCCCGACTCCACCATATCCCAACTGCCCAGTTCCTCCCCACCCCAACTCTACCCATCTCATCCAGCACCATCCCCTTCCGGTCCAAAGCCTTCCAGACCCATTCCTAACCCACTCACCCCATCCTACCTCAGTCAATCCCCTGAATATTCCATATTCCATCTTCTCAATCCCATCCCAGAACATATTTTACTCAATCTTATTCTATTCCATTCCATCACACTCCACCCTAATTCATCCTACCTATCCCATCCCCATGCATCCCAAGCTACTCCTGACCCTATGCAAACTCGCTTCTTCCTATTCAGTCATCTTAAATTATCCTTAAATTATTTCTCCAACCTTGTCCCATCATATTCTTTTTCACTGCCCCCTCCCTCTTTGCCTGCCTGATCAAAGTTCTCAATTATGATTATATACAGGGGCATGACCGTTCTTCATGCCCAATGAAACTACATGAGAAAGCCAAAGGGTCTCACCCACCTCCAAAGATCTAAGAGTTAAGAATGTATTGAGGTGAGAAAAGAGAAAAAAAGAATCTCATCTTTAAAGTGTATAAAATGGTAGTCCAAGGGGTTGAGTTCGAAAGAATCCAGAAAGGAAATAAATGAGTTTCCATGTTTCTTAGTTTACAAGACCCTGTAATTAATTCTAGGAACCACATCATCATTTTCAATTTAAAATCTCCCCACATTGCACAGCCCACCCTGTGCTTTCTGTGGGTAAAGCCAAGTTCTATTTTATAGCTAGTGAATCCTGAGACACAGTCTTTGTAATGAGGAGAAATCTGAAAGAATCCTCCATTTGCAGGTTCACCCAGATTTTTTCCTTTTGTCAGGAAAATCTCTGTAACAGATAAGAGGTGAAATTGTGATGCCATAGCCCATTCAAAGTGGGAAACCCAGAGGGTATTCAGTGGCATTCTCCAACCTCTAAGGGGAGCTAGAGAGTCCCCCGCTCACCCCTCCAGGAAGGGGAGTGCTGACCCGGGTTGTTGGGATGGGAGAAGTGACCAGGCTCTAAGGGGTGTGCTTTCAGTGGGAGGAGCAAAGAGGAAAGACTCTTGCTGATGCATAAAATGGTACCTTAGAGTGGCAGTCAGAACTGGTTCTCTTGGAATTCTAGGAGGCTGGTGCAGAAAGCAATAGACAATAGTAACGCAAGAGCAGTGGCAGCCTCTAATGCACATCGAATGCTAACAATGGGTCTGACACTGTGACAAATGCTTTCTGCGAATTAAGAGGATGGGCCCTAGAGTCAGGTAGCCTTGAGGTTCAATCCAGCCTCCTTTACCTATCTGCTCTATAACTTGGCCAAATTGCTTCATTTCTGAGCCTGTCTCCTCAAATAGTATATTCTAGAGCCTGGATTGTTGTCAGAATTGAATAGTGATGTGTAGGAAGCACTTAGCCAGCATTACTTACTGTGATGATGACACAGAAGGCGATGACACACGTAGGATGCCCGTCTCCCCTTCTCACTGCTCCAAGCCCTTGGCCTTGGGAATGTCCAAGAGCACGGTCTGGGGGAAAGGGCACCCTGGGCTCCCGATAACCTGCTTCCGATTTTCATCAGGTGTTCATTGGAATGCCTGCTCTGTGCTGTGATGTGGGCTCCCTGGCCTGCCCGAGTTCACAGACCCTTAGGAAATCAGAGAGAGCAGCTCATTAAGCCAGAAATTCCACTCTGTCCTGATTTCGAGGGTTACAGCAGGAGAACATGAGCAACTAGGAGAGGCCACAGCAGGGTGCAGTCAGAAGGGTGTGTGGGACTAGGGGCTTGTGGTGGAGATGGATGGCTGATGGCTGCTCATGAGTTCGGGAGTGTGGGAGGCTCAAAGTACCACAGCATGACTGAGAGGGGAACTTTCTCTGAGGGAAAGTTCGGTGAAGGCAGGCAACCTGGGCAGAAGGATTCCAGGGGCGTAGTAATAGCAAGGCCCCTTAGACAACAGTGCGCTTTTGAGCAGGTAGTTTGGAGTCAGGCAGCCCTAGGTTCGAGCCCTGGCTTGGCCAGTTCACCAGTTGTGTAGAGAAGTTCTGCATCCCCTCGGAACCCAGTTCTTCCAGTAAAAAATGGAGTGAATCGTACTGTCTCACTGGATTACTGTAGGACTGAGTTAATACAGGCAAGTGCTTCAGATGGCGCCAGCACCCAGTGAGGACTCAGCAGACATCGCTATTAGTGTGACTCCCTGAGGACCCAGATAGCTCCCTGAGCACAGTGGTGGGAGAGGACATGGTAAAGACACGTCTTCGTCCTCAGTGTTCCTTTCCAGCCCTGCTTCCGCTCAGTGAGGTAGGGATGTGTGGGGTCTGGTGCAAGTCTGACTTCTAATCCTCCCCGTAAGTCAGGAGGTACTCGTCCTTCTGCAGGTGGGGAGCTTGAGCCTGGGAGAGTAGAGGCCTGAGAGTCCATTTGTTCTCTAGCAACGACTATCTGACTGTGCTGAGACTCAGTCCTGTGATCCTGCTGGCATGGCAGGGGCGATGAAATGAACAGGGAGGTCACAGGTGAGCCAGGTGGTGCTTCCGAAGCCACCCGCTGGACTCTTCTGAGAAGTCCGACCCTTGCTTTGTCCAGGACCCCACAATCTGCCTCCCCAGACCCCAAACACAGGATTCTAGCCTCACCTTCAACAAAGCCCAACATTTACCGGCCAGAGATCTGGGCCAGGCTGTCCAGTTTGCCCTCAAGTCAGCTTTCAGAAAAGGAAGCAAGTAAAGAGCATACACCCACAGCTCAACTGCAGATGGAAACTCAAATCCACACACTGGTGGCAAAGCAGGTAAATGCCTTTCCTCAGGTGGAGGGCAGTTGTATGCTAAGGCCTTGCTGTTACATTGGTTCTAGACTCCAAGGAGCTGTCTTACCAACCTGTGGCATTTAGTTCTGAGGGGAAAGCCACTGGAGAACAAGCTTCTTCATTGTCGTGTTATTGTAACAAACCAGCTGACTTTCTCGAGCCTAACAGTCTTGCTTTAGCCTTATCAGTCCCTAGAAAACTAACTTTTCCCTAAGAAAAGAGAAATTTATAATCATCTGGTGATTTAACAACCATCTATCAGGTACCAATCTGTGGCAGATCCTGAACTGGATGCTGGGAAGACCTGTCCCTGCCTTCAGGAAGCTCACAGTTTAATAGGTGAGGCAACGCTGTACTGTAACCGAATACCACTCAGTGCTATAATCAAATACTGGATTTGGTCAGCACTCTGGTCTGCAAGAGGCCTAGTGAAAACTAGAATTTAGGGAAAAGCAAAGTAGGGAGCACTTTTTTAAAAATTATTTGACATTTAATTTTTTTTTTTTTTAAAGCATTGATGAGGTTCGTATGGGGAAAATCAGAACAGTTTTGAAGTTCCTTATAGTTCTACAGTGCTTTTATTTTGAATCACTTATTAAGGGGATAGGAGACATTACAGCCTTTTCAATGCTCAGAACTTCTTCACCTGGAGAAGAGAGGCAGGCTTGAGGACCACTGGGGTTATAAAAGTAACAGAAGCTGATGGACACCTAATAAGGAAGGAGTTGCAGAGTCACCAGAGGTTTCTGGGCTGGGTGACTGGGAGGCTGCTGGCACCACCCACACACAGAGGGAACACTGGGGGCTTAAGGGAGGAGCTAATGGATGTGAAGGGAAACATCTAGGTAAAGGTGGAACAGTCAGTGGGATATCTGGGCTGTCAGACCCAGAGTTTGTGGGTTAGGAAGCTAACACAAGTATATCAGAAGAGTCTTGGCAGGAGAGATCCATCTGGAAGCTTCCGAGTGTGAATGTGGAAGGGTTGGGACTGGATGAGCTCACC
Source organism: Solenodon paradoxus (assembly GCA_004363575.1). Taxonomy (NCBI): domain Eukaryota; kingdom Metazoa; phylum Chordata; class Mammalia; order Eulipotyphla; family Solenodontidae; genus Solenodon; species Solenodon paradoxus. The sequence continues at coordinate 6,509 of RJWH01004123.1, read as the reverse complement.
CAGGGAGTGGTGAGAGGAAATGAGGAAGGACACTGCAGGAAATCATTCCATCAGCAGAAGTAAGTGCTACTGTGGGAATCTAAGAGCCAAAAGGACGGAGAAAAATCATCAAAGCGGTGTCCCAGAACCCAGGGAAGACAGAGAGTCAAAAAGGAGTAAGTCAAAGTGTCTAAAGTCAGAGAGGTGAAGGAAGATAAACAGAGAGTAAGATGGATTTGACAACTAGGATGGATCTTTCCTAGAGCCCCAGGCCTGGGAACTGAAGCGGGACTGCGGGGGTGGGGGTGGGGGTGTGGTGAATGGTGGCCAAGGTTGTTGAGACCCTTTCAACAACTATGTAAGCGAGAGGGACTGATCCACAGTAGGGAGAGGCAGTAACTGAGGGACGTTCCAGGGAGGCTGGAGTGAAAGTCTGAGCACCACCAATGGACAGGGTTCAGCGTTGCTGGTAAAGGTGAATGAGGAGGGGCCTCCTTTCAAAATCCTTGTTTTCCAGTGTACACAGTCATCACTGGGCCAAGCAAGGGAGATGGTTCAGTCTTGAGAGTCTTTTAAAGTCAACAATGTGAAGAGAAGGCAAAATGAATGTGCTTCCCCTTCTAATATGCCAAATCCTGCCATCATCTGTCATCAAGTCCATTTCCAAATCTCTGCTGCTTGCAAGGCCAAACAGCACATCAAAATGCGGGAAAGGTTGAAAAGGAAACACACTGGAAGCTTTAGAAGCCCTAGCTGGCCAGAGAGCAAGTGCCCCCTCCCCCAAGGCCCCACCAGCCCCCACTTCTCCAGGGACCAAAGAGCTGCCAGCCACGACCTCTCACGAGTCAGGATTCCAGCACCATAAGCAGTGTGCCCGCTCTGCTCCGGTGAGTAGGCCTTTTTCTTTCCCCAGGGGCCTGACAAGCCCCGGGGGCAGGGACAAATCCAGCCAGCAAAACAGTTCCATCACATCTTCTGCTAAACCAGAGCAGGGGCCACGCCCGGGCAAACCGAGAGGCCTGACAACCTCGCGGCCATCCCCCCACCGCCCATGTGGCAAGTCTGGGTGAGCAGCGGCGTCGTGGTGAACCCACAGCCACCCAGTGGGTGTGGGTGTGCGCGAGGCCGGAGCTCCCCGCGCGCGCCGCGGGCGCCCCTCTCTGGGTGTCGGCGGCTATGACTCCGAGGAGATCCTGAGAAAGTCCGGTCAAGTCGGGAAGGGAGAGCCGGGGCTGGCTCCGGGCGCCCTCCCGGAGCAACAGCCCCAACCTTCCGCTGCTAAAGAGCTATCGACACAGTCTTTGGGGACCGTCTACAAGACGCGGGGTCCAGGAGTGGGAACACAGCCAGCTTGGGAAGGGGTGCACTTTCCAAGAAGGGGGCTCAAGCCGCGAGGCGGAGGCCCAGCCTTCCGCGGCTTGGTCGGTGGTTTTCAAAAAGCAAAACCCAACCGGGCTCCAGGCCGGAGGTGCCCCCAAGACCAGGCCTGGGCAGCAGGTGTTTCGAGTTTTTTTCCCCGAGCGGGTGTCGGCCTCCCCAGGCTTAAAGAAAATGCGGCTCCCGGCTTCGCCCCTTGGATCGGATCTCGCCCCGGCACAAGGAACTTTCTAGGCTGTGGCTAGAGCTGAGTCTCAGAGCGTGCCGGGGAGAAGGTGGGAGGACCCCAGTGGAAGCCGGGGTCCCCCACTGGGAACTGGGTTCTCACACCGTCTGTCTGCCTGGCCCGGCCCGCAGCTGCCATCAGACACCTGCGAAGTTCCGGGGCTCGCAGCACCCGCGGGGTCTGCCCCCACCCCGACTCCGGCCCGGGGAGCCGGTCCCGCCGCCCGCGCCGCCGCTGCCGCAGCCCCGGCGTTGGGCTGCAGCAGGGCGCGGGAAAGGGCACTTTGGCGCGGAGTGGGAACCGGGGGGAACGTGGCGGCGCGGAGCCTGGCGGCGACACTCCCTCCCCGGCCCCCGGCTCAACCCGCGTCTCCGCCTCCTCCGCGCTCAGCACCCTCCAGCCCCCACCTGAGTCCAGCTGCCAAGCGTGCGCGGGACCCCCGCCCCGAGCGGGCGCCCACCTGACTGCCCTCCGAGCCCACAGCGCCGAGGGAGGGGGACACTTGGGGAAGGGGGTGGCGGCCGCAGTCTCCGGGCGGCTCCGGAGGGGGCGCGGGCTCTGTGCGGGAGAAAAATGGGCGGGGGCAGGGAAGGGCAGACCCTGCAAAAGCAGAACTGGGGAGGGGGCGCGCCGTCCCCTCCCGCCCCGACGACTCGCGAGCCCCCGGAACCGGGAGGTGGCGGAGGGCTCCAGGAAAGTTTATCCGGGAAAAGCCTGGCCCCTCGGGGGCTGGAGGCTGGAGAAACTGAAGCCACGGTCCGGGTGCCCCGCCACCCCGGGCAGGGACGTCTGTCTCCCAGGCCCCCACACCGGTCGGACTCGGCCAAGTTGCGCCCGGGGTTGGGGGTAGCATGTCGGGTGGAGGCGAGGCCCCCGCGGAGGATCGGGGGAGGCTTGGGGACAGACGGAGGTAAGGGTGAGTCTGAGGATGGGCAACCGGGAGGGCGCAGGGCTCGGGGGGAGGGCGGGAGAAGGACCGAATTGGGGACGGGTGGGCTCGGGGCTCAGGTGGGGCGCGCGGCCGCCCCCGGCTCCCCAGCGAGGCCGGACTTACCCGCGGCGGCCGAGACGCCGAGGAGCCCCCAGCCCAGCAGCAGCAGCAGCGGTGGCGGCGTTGGCGACGGGCGGCCCCAGCGGCTCCCCGCGCCCGGCACGAGCGCCGAAACCCGGTCTTCGCCGCCAGCCCTCCCCGCGGGGCAGCCGCAACGCCCCTGCTCCCGTCCCCGCGAGCGCGGCATGGCGCGGCCGGCAGCGCCGAGGGAGAGGCTCCGCTCGCCGCCGAGGAGAAAGGAGGTCAGGAGAGCTCTGGAGCTTTTTTCTGCTCGGAAAAATCCCCGGTACGCGGGAGCCCTGAGCTTCTGCGGCTGGAATGAACCAAGTGTCCGCCCGGCCGGGGAGAGGCGCGCAGCGCTCTCGGAAATGACTCGCTCCAATCCCGCTTCGCGGGGTTCGCGCCGGGGGGTGGGGGTGAATTATCCCCGGATTAATCACTCCAGAGCCGCTTCTCCGCCGCTCCAAGTGCTGGGGGTGGAGGCGCAGCAAAGGAAAAAATATTGGGGGGTGTGGGTACCTCTTCAGCGCCACCTCCACCTCCAGATAAACCACAAATTACATCTAAAGGGTTGTTTATTCCTGTTTGTTTTACAATTGACCAGTTTCTTTTAAGTTCGGTCCTCTCGTTTCCATTTATAAGATCACCCATTAATACACCCCCATACTCGAGCGCGCGCGCGCACACACACACACACACACACACACACGCACACACACGCACACACACACGCCTCTTCCACGTTTGGAGATTGGAATACCGTCTGGGAAGAAGGTAGCCAAAGAAGGACCCGGTTCCCCTAGTCACAGTCCTTATAAGCTGGTCTTGGGTGGTGGCTTTGAACTTGAAATCCGAGGCCAGAGGCGATGCTTAGGGACACCATTCTCAATGGCCTCCTACCCCCATCCCGGGAGTAAGGGGTGGTTGCGTAGACCTAGGGTTAGGAGCTGGAGGGAGGATGGGACAGGGGAAACCGGTTCAAGTGGCTCCGTCTGGTCCTACGCTTAAGACAAAATTTTAGGATGAAGGGAGGAGTGCCTGAGTGCTCTGGTGGGGGCAGGAAGATCGTTCAACAGTTACTTGTACAATTTATCCTCAAAATTAAATAAATGAACCCTGCTTCTTCTCCCCTCCCCCACCCCTCCCAGACTTGGCCCCAAACCACATGAGTTTCTCCCGATGGCGTGAGCCGCTCGCCACGTCTCTCCTGTCGCCGCCGCCGCCGGCCCCAAGGGCTCAGTGTTGGTCCCCACCCCATCCCCCAGCCCCCACAAGGCCACCGTCTCTGTGTGGTCTCCCCCTAGGCTTCTCTGTCAGTCACGTTGGCTCCTTCGCTGTCTACGCCAAACTCAGCGAAAGGAAGGAGACGCTGCGGGAGGGCGACCCGGAGGGAAGCGGGGGCCCGGAGGGGCCAGGCTTAGGGAGGAGGACCCCGCTGGCGCGCCCAGCCGAATAGCATTAGCGGGTGAGCACCCCATCCCCTCGGCTAGAAGCACCCAAGAGAGGCCGCGGAGCCCGCGGCTTAGGGGGGTTAGCCAAGCCGGAGCTCTGGCTTGGGCGAGCCCGTGGAGCAGTGGCCTGAAGTCGGTGGGGCTCGGGAATTTCCGACCAAGAACCAGGAGAGGCGTATGGGATCGCCCATCTGGGTGAGGCGGGTAGACGGCAGGACCGTAGGAGTGGTTGCTCGTCCTTGCTCCCCACGAAAAACTTGGTCTCCAGCTTGCTGGATGCCCCTCTTGGTCCTCCACCCCAAATTGTTCTAGTTTCCCTGCATGAGCTCATCCCGCAGCTGGGGAGCCAGCCCAGTGGTCCCGGGTGGGCGAGCTCCTCAGAATCCCTGGCCCGTCCCCACCCCCAACACACTGGCTCGCCCCTCCGATGCCGCCTCGCTGGGTGCCAAGAACCGAAAGACCCAGCCAGAACTCCACAGTGAAAGGCCTGCTTTATGTCCCCAGGGCAATGGGGAGGGGACTCTTGGCTTCCCTTTGTCCAGGCCCAGCCCCTGAAAGAGAGGGCTCAGCCAGCTACTACAGGCCTGGACCCTGCCCCCACCTTCCTTGCAGAGAAGGGAAGGACTGGCTCCTGGTGAGTGGGTGGTGGCCTCGGGAGAAGGGAGCTGCTGAGGAGCCAACCCAGGTTGGCTCCTTTCCTTTTCTCCTGCCAGTGGGGGTCTTCCCAGAGAAAGGCCCTGGCAGCCATGCCCAGCCCTCCCTGGCAGCCCACAGCTGTGCTGAAGAGGTCTGGTCTATAATTCTGGGGCTCCCAGACAGGCTAGTGGACTCCCCCCACCTCCTTCTCAGTCCCAGATTTGCCTGTGACCCTCCCTGGCAAAAGGACCAATCACCATCCTCCCTGCAAGCCGTGGGGGCCTGGGCACACCTTGTATGTATGCAAACAGCCCAGTTACTGACTTCCTCCACCTTCTCTCTCTTCATCTGTCTGGACCCAACTAAGGTTACTGAGGCCTCCTGGGCTTTGGACCCTGTATCAGCTGGTGCTGTGGGCAGTGTGGAGATGCATAGTGTGTGGATGGGCTTGGGAGAAAGTGGGGTGGATTTGGAACCTATGCATAACCCATAGTCACAGACAGTGCTCATCATCGTGACAGAAGGGACAGGGATGTGTTTCAGACATATCAAGACAGTAAGTTTTGCTTATGACTTGGGGGCTTTTCAGGGCTTGAGGTGGGGGGTGAATTTAAGGAGGGAATTAGCATTTTGCCTACTAGACTTTTGAGGTCTGGATGGAGATTTTGATAAGGTGAAGATTGATTAACTCAACAAATATGTATTGAGGATCATTAGATCTGGACTCTGCTTGATGAGTATCCACTCGTGAACAGTGGCTGGTTTCAAGAAGACAGGTGATAAATAAAGAATATACTGCAAGTTACTAATTAAGGATGCTATGAGACAAAGCTCATGATGCTGTGAAAAAGAATGTGGGAGGGCACCTTAATAAGTGGTCTGGGAAGGACCCTCTGGGCTCCTGACCTTGAAAATGGGATTGAAAATTAAGCAATTTGCTTTGCAAAGATTTGGGGAAGGACCTTTGATACAGAGGACAAAGGCACAGTTCTGCAAAACGACAAGGTGTTGGGAGAAGGAGGGCAGGCCTGGATCAAGGTGAGGAGGACTGGAGACCCAGGAGATGAGGGAAGGAACCAGGCTGGAGGCAGCTCATGCAGGCTTTTATAAGGGGCGGTGAGGGCTATGGGTTTTATTCTTAGCCAGTGGGAAATAGGAGCCAGGGCTGCTGTAACGAAGCATCTCATCGTGTAACTTAAATAACAGAAATGTATTGTCTCCTAGTCCCAGAGACTAAAAATCTGAGGTCAAGGTGTGACAGGGTTTGTTCCTCCTGGACTGATAGGTGGTCATCTTTTCCCCATGTCTTCACATGGTCTTCCCTCTGTACAGGTCTGTGTCCGAATTTCATCTCGTTGGGTTCGGGCCCCCTCTAATAATCTCGTTTTAACCTGAGTCGGGGGAAGACTTTTCAAGTGGAAGGAGGAGGGAGAGTAAAGGGATGGCCGTCAGAATATAGATATAGATCTGTTAAGGCCATGCATACCATGGCTGCTTTAACAGGAGATTGTCTGGAATGGTAGGAAGCTCTGAATACCAGTGGGGGTGGACTTTCACTTCTAGGAAGCAGAAGCCAAGTGGCACAGCCTGGTATGACACACTCTGACTTCTCCGTGGGGAGTAGCTGGAAATGGAGATCACTGGAAGGTTACTGCAAAGTCTGAGGAAAAAGTGATGTGGATGTGGATGAAGCACCCCCCACCCCACCCCCCCACCCCACCCCCGGCCCCAAAGGTCTGCAGGGACTGGGAGAGGCAGGAGTTCCAGAAAAGAACCCACTGCTCTCCAG